>JBBPKA010000059.1:0-163903 GCA_038088995.1 Guyanaporus albipodus | reverse complement strand
GCCGTCGGCGTCGTCGGCGTCGTCGGCGGTGGCTTCCAGTTCTGTGCATGGATCGCTCAGCGTACGTACACCAAGCACTTGGACGGGCCAAATTACGCACATGTTGTTTTCCAGCGCGGTATAGTTCTTCCAACTTTTCATCAAAGATACCCCGTTCCTCGAACTTGTAGTACGCTTTGTATAATTTTAGGGCAGAACGCGCGTCCTCGATCGAGTCGTGTGTCTCTGTTTGGATGTTCTCTCCGAGGATGAACCAGGAGACGAAACGGAGGGAGAGACGGCGCTGGCGGTTGCGAAGGAAGTAGAGGTCGACTGTATCAATCACCTGGTCGGGCGGGACGTAGATGTCTGCCGCGTGGTTGGAGTGAGTACATATCAGACAGACTACGAACTGACTAATAATTCGAAAGTCCTTAGAGAGACCGTGGCCGATGAATATGCATCCTCGATCGACGAGTAGTCGTAGCTTCTTGTACACAAGC
Source organism: Guyanaporus albipodus (assembly GCA_038088995.1). Lineage (NCBI taxonomy): Eukaryota > Fungi > Basidiomycota > Agaricomycetes > Boletales > Boletaceae > Guyanaporus > Guyanaporus albipodus. The sequence continues at coordinate 163,421 of JBBPKA010000059.1, read as the reverse complement.
TTCAGCGGCGTCAATGTGTGCCTTGACAAGTGTGGGTCCAAATCTCCAACTATTGGCAAAATCAAAGGTTCTCGGATTAGTGGCGCAGAGAAGTGTAAAAGCAGTCGTACATTTGATGCCAGAGAATTCGGTGAGATAGTCGACAATGACATCGCTTGTATGAATGTGGTCGTCGATGAACGGGACACCTTCTTTCGGGCCGTCTCCTCGCAAGACGGAGACACGTGCAAGACTGAGGCGAGCTGGTCGGATGACACGGTTCGTGCCATCAGACCTGAATTCTGTTTCTTCCTGCGGAATAGGAGTACATGATTGAGAAGAGTAACGGGCCGAGTCGAACGCGAACCCACCTGTTGCATAGACACGAATTCGGCATCGATCGCGACCAATGTACCAGGTTTAGGCAACTCCTCAAAGCGCAAACATTCGTGCCTTATCAGGCTCTTGTCTCGATTTCTGTGTCGCCTGCTCGGTAACAGAGTGAGTGATAAGAGGCCAGGGCTTACATTGATATAGACGTATCCCGACTCAGTATCGAGGGATCAAGTTCATCAGGAAGACCACTAAAGTCGAATCGAGAGCGCGCGTCTTCTCGTTCGAGATATAATACGGCAGGGACCTATTTTTCTGTGTAAAGGCGCACGAAGAGACGTGTCAAATTCACACCCACTTTCCAAGAACTCGGGAAACTCAGCGCCTCGTCCTCAGAAATATTGCGAACAACAAAATCATTGAACAAGAACCAAGGGCCCTTGAAATACTGTAGGCTTTCGGCCTCAGGAACTAAAAATAGAGTCAGACGTGAAAATAGAGCAAGGTCATTGACATGTCATGCCCTTTATAATCGCGACCAAGTGCGAGTGCTTTGCTTTTGTCATGACCTGACAGACGATGGCCTATGGACGAAGAGATCAACCATAGACCTGTGCAGCAAGAGAACATACGCACTCGGAGTCCGTAAATTACGCTCTCGGCATCATCGACGCCCTGTACCTCTCCTCTCACCTCCACAGTTGGAGTCAGAAATCTGCCGGTTCTCATATCCATCCAGTACCTCAAATTGTCTTCGTTATACACGCCTGCATTTACCGCCAAAATGGGGGGGAGGTCCGCACTAGGAATCGAGCGGCGTGAGGAGAACGTAGAAAATTGTTTGCAGGTCTGACAGGTGGCTTTGTGGGTCATTTGACGAATTAAAGACGTGCGGAGAATATCAGCAAAAGTAGCCTGGGACGGAAGTTCATTTGGAAGCGGCTGGATATCGATGATGGTAGAGAGCAGTCAGAATAGGTAAAGAGAGAGGTACCTTTCTCGGATAAACCATATCGACGATATGCGTCATGTTCTCCTTTTCTCGGACGGCCTTGCAGCTCATGCACACGATGACATTCTTTGCGTCGATCCCCAATAATTGCGTCACAGGGGCTGCTGCAGGTGAAAAGGACGCGTTTGTGTTAGAGTGGGTGTCAGCTTGGAAGGCAACGATAGCGGGGGACGGCGGAGGGTGCTGAAATATCAGAGGATTATGGGGAAAAGAATTGCCTTCGGAGGTGAGATGGTCGACAAGGAAACGATGGAATGACTGAATCATGTGGGTGTAATCGACTTCGGTGGGTTCGCGACCATAGTCGATGAGTTCGAGTTGGTTTTGAGCTTGTGTCGTCGCATATTGGCATTGAGAAGGCTGGGACGAGACAAGAAGGGAACTTACCCTGGGCAAGGATGCCGACCGTCTTGCAAAAGTTGCTCGATTGACAGTTGGTCCCGCTTGCGTCTTCGAGCATACGTACGACGAAACCGAGTTCGCATAGCAAACAATGCTCCCTTGGGCAGTTGGTCGTGACGTGGGACCTGGCCAGCTTCCTAATGGGAAGGGTATAATGCATGACTTGCAAGATGGGATTCGTGTACGAATTGAGGATGTGAGTTTCGAGACCGCTATACGGGGTTCTGTTGTAAAACCTGAAGGGCAGAATTAGAATGAGGAGGAACGAGGATATGAGTGTTGTACCCGAAATCAAAGTCTTCGACTCCGAATTTGGAGTACTCGATCTCGACTTTGCGATATATGCGGGGTACCTCGTCGATGCTATCGTCGAAGGAGAGATGCTCGAGTTCGATCTGCGCTATGGATGAGCAACATTGCTAGGAAACACCGTGTCGAAGAGACAAACGTCATCATCGTGCCGTCCTTTGCCACTTCTGAATCTGCCCTGATCCTTTGTGGCTGAAACGACGACGCGATTTCTGCGACCTCTGAGCTCTTTTGGGAGTGCAGCGTATGCGACGTTGTCGTTGATCTTGATGGCCGACAAGATCTGTGGAGGTATCTTGGGAGGTGGGGGGTAAGGGGGATTAGTCGAAGAGATGAATTGAGGCGTCCAAGAAGAGAGAAGGGAGGTGTTGTAATATGGCATGCCGATCGAGTTGAGAGGACTTAAAGGCGGTGAGTTGGTGGACGGAAAGACAGAAAACGAAGCGACAACATACGTGGAATCTGTCCAGTTTATTTTGGGAAGTGGTTCGGAGAGGTCTGCCCATTCGGGAGGCTGGCCTTGGAAGCCGTTGAAGAAGGGATCTGATGATTCGTCCGCTGCGGTGAGGAGATGGATCGTGCCAGCGGCATCACCAAATGCCAAGTAGGAACCGTTTGATGAGACGGCAGTGGATGTGATGTAGGAGGTGGTTTCAAGCTTGAACGTGGGTTGGGAGAGGGAGGGAAGGGAAAGGGGAAAAGGGCACGTACATGGTAGAAGCCAGAAGTGTTGGTGTTGGACACGTCGACGACATTGACGAGACCTTGTGCCGAAGTGACGACGAGGCTGGATGTATGCTTTGGAAGGAGATTGATGAAAGCAGGGCCGTCGGAGAAGGGGATCGGAGGGAGGGGTCTCAAGTTGCGTAGGTCATAGACCTTGACGAGGGGATCGGGGAAATCGTGGCCGCGTCTGGTAAACGTGAGAGAGGGCGAGAGAGAGAGAGAGAGAAGAGAGAGGACCTTGATGTGGAACCGATGGTGAAGAAAAAGTTGCCGGTCACTTGGAGATCCTGGACGCCGCTGGCATGTGCGAGGATGGCAGAGTCGCCGTCTTCTGTGCGCAGGGCTGTGCGTGGGTCATGGGTACGCACGTAGCCATCGGCAGAGGCAGCGAGGAGGGTAGAGTGGGAGAAGGCGAGGTGGGTGATGTGGGACGAGACGGGTGCCTGGCGAAGGACGGCGCCGGTGATCGCGTTGAGGAGGACGATGTCGGGTGCGGTGGTCGCGACGGCGAGTATGTTTGAGGAAAAGGTGGCCTGGGAGGCTGCGAAGACGGTGGCGGGTGGGGCACTGTGGCAAGGGTCAAGTCGGGGGGCGGGAGTCGGGGGGGCGGGGCATGGAACACGCACCGAAAGTACCACTTGTTGACGCCGCCCTTTGACCATGCGCCGATGCCGTGTCCAGCGATGCCGAGTGCGCGTACGTGATTGTCGGCGACGGCGAGGTGCTTGACGGGGAGTCCACCGCCGACGGGGAAGGAGACGCCGTGGAGGCCGTGAATGGAGTGGAGCGCGAAGACGACGCCGGCGTTGTCGCCCGCCCATACCGAATCAGAGACCGGGTCGAACGCGACGGCGGTGACGGGCTGGCCGTTGGCCGCGATCGGTCTCGTTGGCCGATACATGGCAGGAGATACACAAGGTCATCATCACGTGACTACTCCGCCTCGACGCAGTGCTGCTCACACAACCACGGAGTGACTGACTGATCGACATGCAGCAGCACCAGGCCGGCGCTGTCCCGTACCAGGCGTACAGGGCAAGTATCCGTCGCTGATATTCCCCCGTGCTCACCGTCGCTGACAGTATCCTAGTCGAAGCGCCACTCGCGCACGGTCTCGACGCTGCCCATCCCGCCCAACGTGCCTCCCCCGACCGTCGTCCAGTGGGATGCCGAGAAGGACCAGCTCGTGCTCGACATTGACCCCCCGAGCTCCGAGTCCCCTTCGCCCCCTCCCCCGGACACTCCTCCCCCCTCGTCCTCTTCCGTGCCTCCGAAGAAAGCGTCCACCTTTCGCCGTCTTCACCCTCGCCCGTCTACGCTTCAAGCGCAGTCGAGAGTCGCCTCTGTCTCCTCCAGACAGTTCGATCTCTCTCCATCCCCACCCGTTCACAGTCGCGTACCGTCCATCAACTCCGATGACAAGCCCCTTCCGAACCGCCCAAACACCCCAAGCTCGTCCTCGCCCGTTCTCATACAACCCTCTTCGCCGTCTACCTCGCTGCCGCCCCCACCCGCTTCTGTATTACCTACTCCCTCTCTATCCCCTTTTGCATCTCCACCCTCGTCCACCTCCCCCCTCCCTTCTGGCTCCTCCCGCTCACCCGCGCCATACAGGCCAGGATTCCAGCCCAGAGGTGTATTACGCCCCCGTACAGACGAGTTCTCTCCGGCTCGCAAAGCTAAACATGATGCGACGCGTATCGAACGAACAAAACTCGAAAGACGCCTCGAAAAACTCATCCAGCTCCACTTCCCCATGCCAAACACCGAACCGAACGAGACAAAAAAACTCCCAATCGAACGCAGGAAATCCAACCTTTTCGATCTGGACTTGGCGGGTCTAAAGAATATCGACCCGAGCGACGTTTGGAAGTCCGTCCTTCAATCACACGCACTACAAGGGGCAAAAGCCGACATTCGAGGTCTGCATTCCCGTGCTTCTGTTTGCGCCTCTCATTCGCTTTGTATTTAGCCGCCGAGCAGCGCATCGCTCCCTGGCAAGAAGACGCCACAGTTTCCAAGTGTCCCCTATGCACGTAAGTCCACATTCCCTTCACTCAATGCTACCTAATCTGGCATCAGCGCTTCTTTCCATCCATTAACCAACCGGAAACACCATTGCCGTCTTTGCGGGAAAATCATTTGTTCCCTCCCCATTAAACATCCACAACGTTCGGAACCATGCTCGATATTATTCATTGTAGACTTGAAAACGAGGAGAATAGAGGAAGTAGGCGAGGGTGTCGACTATGGCGTAAAAAAAAGAGCAAATGGAATGGGCACAGGAAGTGGCACCAGCAACGAGAAAGACAAAGGCGAGACCCTGGCAGACGACGAAAAGTTTTTGAAGGGGGTAAGGGTGTGTAGAGACTGCAAATCCGTTCTCTTGTGAGCGGGACTACTCTTATTCCACGTGGCGATGCACCTCAATTCTTACATCTATCCATAGACGAGAGCAGTTTTACCAGCAGGTGTCTCGCACCCCGCCACTCTCACGTTTATACGAGGTATATCACCAAATTTCTTGCATATCCCCTCTCTCAACACTGTCGTAGGCGTTCATCAGTCTTGAGAAAGAGATCGAGGAGGCACTTCCTCAATTTCAGGACCTGCTCCAATCACTCGAGTAAGACTATGGTCTTGTTTCACTGCTGAAACTCAGATGTCTACCTCTAGCTCGGACTACTCGCCGAGTAAAGAAGCCGCTATCGCCCGCAAACGTATTCTCGACGACTTTGCCTCGTACGATGCCATCTCCAAGCGTATCCGCAAGATCCCATGTACACCTGGGAGCTCCCAAGACCGCGTTCAACTTGCGATTCGCACACGAGCTGATCTGTTCTTGCAAAAGAACATGTTTCCTCTTCAGGCAGGCTCCTTCTCGTTCTCATCCCGACTTGACTGATGAAACCCGTACAGTCATTTCCCAAAGGAAAGAAACAGGGCCCCTCCTCTGATGCTACAACACCGCTGGTGGATGCAGACGCGTTGCTCGCACATGCACTCCAACCGCTCCTTGAACAGGAAGCCCTCCTTGAGTCGTTTGTCGGCGAAGCGATGGCGCACCGAAAATTTGAGGACGCCAGAACGCTCAAAGCGAACTTGAAGGAGATTAGGGTAGAGATCGATAGGATGCTGCAGAACCAGGCTGAGGACGGGAGCACGGTCGCAGGAGCAGGAGCAGGAGCAGAATAGTACTAGAAACGGTCATTGAAGTTGAGTGATCTTATAGATTTCGTGATCGCAACCGTTGTCTTTGTTGTTCTGGGACTTTTTTTCTTCTCATCTAGCCCGCATGTCTTGTCCTAGGATAACATATTGGATATTATCAAGTGGATTTTAACCTCGCGCATGCCATAGCTGTTTTCTCCAGCAACCTCTGGGTCGCTTTTCTCCAACGACCGTTTGGGACCAGTAGTTGCAGGGTAGCGGCGCATACCTGCGCAATGCTAAACAAGTTATCAAGAGAACTCCCGGTAGTCTCAACGCATAATATATTCGCTGGTTTCAAAGAGGTTTATATGTCGTTTGCCATATAACACATATGACTCATCACCGACTGTGATCCATCCAACCACGAAAACAACACCAGATCTTTTGAACCTTGGGAGCATCTGCATTGTGATCAGCCATGGTTGGTGGTCATGTAGATGAGGTTCATTATGCCCACACATTGGTTTGTACTGCTTGGTCTCTCACTCATTCCCCGGAGGTCCAATGTTCCCGACCAAAGACGCCGCTGGCCTGGTGATCGGAATTGCTTTCCCTCACAAAGTTAACTGGGTTTTTTCTTTTCACTGAGCACTCCGCCTGAAGCGTCATCGTGACCAGTTTCCCGGAGAACACTGGTCTGCTCAGCTTTACAAGCCACCGCCGACCCGTGTCTCACGGGCATTCCTCTGCGATCTATCACTCCACCAGACTGTCAAGGTTTGTCTGTTAAAGGTATGTAATCCTATAGGCTGTTCCTTCCCGCAAAATTGCCCGCCAGCACTTTGTCCCGTCAGAGTACAAAGGGCGAAATCGACGATCTCTGGGTCTCTTCGCTAGGGTGGCCAATTCATTGTGGTGTCTGACATTTTAAATGCTCTTAGCCCCAGGTACATAGAACGGTCAGTATCGTTGGCAACTCCGAGCGTCCACCAGCGACAGGTCAGAGATCAATTTAGATCACCGCCAACTCCGCTAATACCTGCTGGATAAGAAGTCCCTTATGGCCTCGAGCGGGTATGCAACCCGCGGATCAAATAGTTCGGTTACAGTGAAGACGTGTAGCATGTCTCGACAGGTTGAATGTCGAAGTCCCAAGAACGATCTGCTTTCACGATACACAGATAAGTGTTGGCTCAATTACCAATGTAACATCCGTACCCACACCTTGCCACCATTCTTCACCGCACTGCCGCCCCACTCCAAGATCCGGAGAAACTACATTTGGCAAGTCCATATTATGATCGTAGTTGGGTCTCAACTTTTTTTTTGAGGTGCCCCAATCGAGAAGAACGGATGGCTCGCGGGTTCATGACATGTAAGCATCAAACTTGTCTTCATACGTTCAAATTGAAGTGCTGGGGTATCAACAACACATTTTCCGCGACGTGATGTGGTGGCATGCGGACGAACTGACCCTACTGAAGAAGACCAAGAAGATCTAGCCGAACCACCAGTCGGCAATTGTGCGGCGTGCAAGGCTGCAATTGAGCTCACTTCCGACAGGTCACCAAGGTATCTAGAGAAAGCATGGGAAGGAAGTGACCCTCAAACAAAGTTGCGGTGAGTAGTCAATTTACCGCAGATTATTGGCTCAGAATAACTCTTTCCTATTCCCGACAGCCTTCTGACTGGTGCCTTGTATTTTAGGGCCCTTCTTGTAAATACCGGGGCCACGGGGTCAGAATGGGCCTATTTTGTGCAAGTCGGCTATCCATGTCATCCATTCATCGACAGACAGCCACATTTTGGGGGGATCATTCTACTATCAAAATAAAGCCGAGCCCCTGCTGCCACCTCGCGGGCGGCGTTGACCACTCAAGTGCATGCTGGGCGCAGATGATGAATGACATGGTCGTCCGGAAATGCAAAATCTGAAACTGATCCCCCGTATAAAAGTGGGGTAGGATATCATCATACCATCATAAATATTTCTCATAGAACTCACCATACGCCCAATGATTTCCCCAGCCAGTTATTCTTCCTCGTCATCCGTGGGGGCGTCGCCAATCTTTTCTCCCTTATCGTCCCCTTCCCTATCCCCTCTTGGAACGTCCCCTCCGAAGGAGACGTCTCTCCTGCTTACTTCATATGATCGCCAGATCGACAATGTAATATTCGACCTCGGTGACGTGTTGTTTACCTGGTCAGCCAACACAGGCACTTCCATCTCACCACAGACCCTACACTCCATACTTCGCTCTTCTAGCTGGTTCGAATACGAAAAGGGAAATCTCGGTGAAGAAGAGGCCTATGGTCTCGCAGCGGCAGAATTTTCTCTCGATGCTTCTGAAGTACGCGCTGCATTCCATGCAGCTCGGGACTCCATTCAGAGCGATTCCTCCATGGTGGCTCTCCTGCACGAACTCAAGCAGAACAGCGGCGTAAGACTGTTCGCCATGTCTAATATTTCCGCGCCGGACTGGGAGGTCCTCTACCACAAAGGTCTCCCCGAAGATTGGGCTCTCTTTGAGCGTGTCTTCACATCCGCCGCGGCGCGCGAGCGCAAGCCAAACCTTGGATACTTCCGCCACGTCCTAGAGTCCACCGGTATCGACCCACGTCGCACTGCGTTCGTAGACGATAAGCTGGAGAACGTCGTATCTGGGCGGTCCCTCGGGCTCAAGGGTATCGTGTTCACCTCATTTGACGAAGTCACCCGCGAGCTGAGAATGCTCGTGCGGAACCCCATTGTGGATGGGGAGCAATACCTGCGCTGCCACGCGAAGGAGATGAAATCTGTTACCGACACGGGTATCGTCCTCGAAGAGAATTTTGCTCAATTGCTCATTCTCGAGGCCACGGGAGATCCGAGCCTTGTTGATTATACCAAGTATCCGCGGCTGAGTAATTTTTTCAAATGTATGCATTACCAAGTCTATCAGAGATAATGGTTGACATGTTTATGCTAGCGGAGGGAGTTCTCACTACAGCTTCCTTCCCTTGCGATCTGGATACCACATCTATTGCATGCACGGTGTCAGACCACCTGTCGTTGGAGGTCAAGAATGATATCATGGACGAGATTTTGACGCTCAAAAGTAAAGATGGCATCATCCAGACATATTTTGACGTCACGCGCCCCCGAATTGGTACGTCGATCGAAAATAGCCTCTCACGGTAGTACTGATCTACTTGTCTTAGATCCTACCGTCTGTGTGAACGTACTCACCTTTTTCTACTCCAACGGCCGGGGCGGAGAACTCCGGGAGACGTTCAACTGGGTGTACGAGGTTCTGAAGAACCGAGCATATACGGACGGCACTCTTTATTACCACGGACCGGACACCTTCTTCTACTTCCTCTCCCGCCTCTTGTCCGTATCCATACACGCCCGTCGGCGCATCGGTCAGCTGTTCGCCAAGCGTATCGCAGAACACTTTGGCGCCGAGGGGGACGCAGTCGCGCTTGCCATGCGCGTTCACGCCGCCACCGTCGTCGATCTATGTGATACCCGAGACTACGAGCGTCTCCGAAGGATGCAGAACGCCGACGGATCATGGCCGGTGGGGTGGATATACAAGTACGCCGCGAAGGACATCTTGATCGGGAACCAGGGCTTGACGACGGCGTTGGCCGTGTCGGCGATGCGCAACTACAAGGAGTTGGAACTTTGTTTGTGTTCGTTCGACTAGTGCTTCGGCTTTTCGGGCTTTTTGTGTGGGCGCAGTGTCAGCCCCACTATAGTTTGGCACTCTAAATCACGTGTGGTACGATGTATATCTCGCCGAGATACTTAGTAGTAGTTCACCTTGTCTTCGCACCTCGTAGTCGCCATACAGATCGTGGTCCAGTTCCGTCCGCCCCATCCCGCCGCTAGCCACGAGGTCGCCAAATATTCACTACTAAAAACCCCGTAGAGGACCTTGCTGCTTACTCAAACTTGAAAACTTTTGTGTACGCTCACGACCTGAAGTTTTTTTGGTCTCTCCTACTTGATCTTCGTCATTCGACGACATTCCACAGCAAAAATGATCTTTTTTTCTGGCAGCACTGGTTCTAGACAGGGGTCAGCCAGGCTGTAATGCGCTAGCAAATGGTTGGAGGCCGTGGGAATGTTTGCCACCGAATCTTCGAAACAGCATGTTATGTACGCCTGTTGTCGCCGAGTGTCCCACCGCGAAAGCTCGCGCACTTGCGACGTTGTCAACGATGGCGGCTATGTCACGTGGAAAGGCAACTTGTCAAGCCAGGCAATACTTGATTTGATGGTCGGACACCATGCTGAGGTTTATGTATGCGGGGATCCACTAGCACATTCCCCAAGTCGTCGGCTTATAGCGCCAAATTCAGGAGTCCAGGGACAGGGGATGAAAGCCACAGTTAAAATGTCGATATCGTATAATGGCACACACACAGTAGACAACTGGGGAGAAAGGCGACCCCGGAATGCATCGGGCGAGTTCTGATACCTTTGATCGCATCTTTGGTTCGTCATGACACCGAGCCAGTGCAATGACATCGATCAATCTCGCCAGTAGGCAGTTGGACTCTACCCCCTTGTCGCGCCGCCGTACGTCCACTTTGTAAATGATTTCCATTTCTTGCCATGAAGAGTGAATCCAGTTGTGAACCGCGTCTGCTGTATGCCAACATGATGACAACAAAAATGAAGAAACGCGGAAAGAGAATAAGGGGAAGAGGGCGCAAGCACTAGATGGAATTTATGATGCCGAGACTAGTTAATGTAGTGATGAAGAGCGTCTTAAGGCTAAATGAATGTGCTAGGAATGCAGGCGAGTTGGACTCGTGACGTGATGGGCATTGGTAATACTCTTCAAAGTCACTCACAAAAAGAGTCTTGACAGAGGAAAGAAAAGGATGATACCACTCGAAGCAGAGACATAAGCGAATAAAAGTACCGACCGTCCGGGGGAGAGGCTCAGCCTACATCCGCAATGTTGTCCCTAGTCGCATCCACGTGACCATGAGCTACAAAAGCAGCACTCGCGAGAAAGCCATATCGTGATGATATCGTGCTATTGAACTGAGACTGGTTCGGAAGTGCACTTCGTGGGGGGTTTCCTGACCCTGGAGCGACCAGCTTGAGAGCCTTTGGTTGATGCGTACTCCAGGTACGCGAAAGGCTCACGCCCTGCTTGTCATCGAACCTGCGGGAATGAACAGTTGAATTTACAGCGTGTAGTGGTGTTGAGACCATCGGCGAGTAGGGAAATGCGGTACTTGAAGGTGAAAAAGATGATACATGAAGAAGCATGACAAATTCCTGTGTTGAGTTAGTGAGTGCCACTATCTTGGAACGGAGATCTGGAAAGACTGCATGCGAAGAACCGTGGGTCTTGATGAAGTTGGACAGCTTCACGACAATCTGCCACAAAAAAAAACGTCAGTAAGGTGGATGTCAAACCCAGTCTGACTCACTTTCACAAATAGGTGCGCGTCGTCCCGTAACGCTCTCCTGTCTGCAGCTGGGTCCCCAGCACGTACGGCAACGATGCTGATCCGCAGGCGTTCCGTCACCACTTTCGCTTTATCGATCGAATTGCGGAAATTGTCACTCAGCCCTGGCACTTCTGACATGGTTTCCACCATCTCTTGCATGAGATCCCATATAGCTGGTGCTGAATCCACTGCAGCCTCCATAGAGTCAAGGGCATCGTTGTCAACCAACGTTCTTGACGGTGGAATTTCCAATGTCGGTTGCCGTAAGACGGCTTGAGGCGACGAAGAGGGCGATGCTGTCAACGAAGTTTGTCGTGAGTGGTGTCCAGTTTGGGCTGTCCATGTAGGGCGAGGAGGTACCGATGCCGACATCGGGGGCAGAACGTGGGTCATTCCTCCCGTCAGGGGAACAAGACTAGAGGTGGATGCAGATAGTGGTGCAGCTGGACACTTTTGACCAGCACGTCGAGTTACTGTTGAGGTTATACCATTCGGAAGGCTCGGCAGCATCGGCAGATCATAACACGGCAAAGATTTCCCAATCTCCACGTCCTTTGAACTGAATGATCCTGCATGCCGCCGTGTAGTACGAGCCCTTCCAAGTGTGGTGGGCGTCGGACGTGTCCTTGCAATTGGTACATTGTGCTGGAATCCCGAGAACTGTGATGGGCCCACATTGGTAAGGGGTAGTAGAGGATCGCTCGTGGCAGGGAATGTCTTGGTGTGACCTTTCGTCTTGCAAGTGGCAGTCCGGCGAGGTTCTGACAGATAAGGTTTCATGGCTTCAACATGAGGAATCATACTCCGCCACGCGTACGATATCTCGGCGGCTGCTCCATAAAAGACGAGCACAAGCGAGCGCATATATCGATCGTCGTCTCTTGATGCCAAAATCTTGAGTTGGAGAGAAAGCATTGCAATCGCCTTTCCGAATACGGCAGCCGAATCCCTACTGCTCTCTGCCAACGACCTGCATAGATGTGGGGGAGGTGTCATTTTCTTGGCGACACCATCGAATTGCTCAAGGGCATCGTTAAGCCGTGTCATGTAAGCATACGCTGGGTCAGTGACCTTTCGAAGGACAGACGAAAGTTTCTGGTTGACCGTATAGGTGATGTAGTGAGAGAGCGCTTGGTATACCTGAGAGACAGAGAAGTAAAGAGAGCGTGCACATTCGACCAAGGAGCACAGCGAAGGTGGTAGGTTACTTGCAATCGCACTGGCCGGTAAAGCGGAGAGACGCTTGAAATAAGCATGGCGATCGGCGTCGGGAACCGGGTGTAGGCGTTCCGCCGAGATCGGTGATGCTGATGATGGGGGCGTTGTCGTACATTGCTTCTGTGCTTTCTGCTGTTGCAAAGATCCCTCGGAAGATGATGACGAAGAGTCTTGCCGATGCGATAGAGGGGAAGGCATAATGAACTCGTCACGCAGTGTCTCGTTCGCGAACGACGGCGGTGGCGGAGGAGAAGACGATGGCTTTGAATCAAGTGACTGTGCATTGTTTCCCTGTTCAACAAGTCGAGGTGAGGTGCGCAGATCTGGGATGCTCTTCCTTCCAAACAATGCAGGCCGACGATTGCGACTTACGCGCGTTAGCGAACCATTTCTCTGGTGCTGAGAGCCATCAGGTACAGCAGTGTGATCGTCGTCAGTTGACGACACGGAGTCCTCAGGAGTTGGTAAATAGCTCTCGGGTGAAGTAGAACGGAGAGGTGGGTCATAGGGTGGCAATGAACCCAGCCTCAGGGGTGGTGGCCGTTCGAACCGCGGACCAATAGCCGACTTGGGAGACGGCAGAATCGGCGGTAGAGGGAGGTGGTCATCGATAGAAAAGGTCCGAGCATGCGGTGTGAACCCCTCGGAGCAGTCTTGCTCTCTCAGTGCCGCCCAGGACTGTAAGCCCTCCTCACTAAAGAAGGGTTTTCTAAGGATGAAGACTAAATTCGACTGAATTATACTCACATCGAATGATTAAGAGCTGTACGCTCGCTCATGAACGGCTCCACGCCAGGATTGGGTTTGACGTCCAAACGGGTTTGGCTGTTTTCCCGTAGCCACTTTTGCAATGCAAGAATCCAGTCCTTCATGGTCTGTGGATCAGTAGGGGGTCCATTCGATTCGATGATTGATTTCGGTGGCCATTCGATGGGATTATGGTCTACTTTGAATACGTCTAGTCCGCTAAAGTCCGCCAGGTATCCAGGCAAGCGAGTGATCCTGTTGCGTGAAATGCACAAGACCTGAAACCAAAACGTTGGATCGAACGTCGTCGACGAACTAGTTGGAGAAACACACATGAAGCTTTGAAAGGGAACCTGGCTGGGATGGCAATCGTTTGATTTTGTTCCTGCTGATGTCCAGGATTTCCAAGGAAGGGATCACGGTTAGCTATAGCCATGTCAGACGCCAATGGCAGCGACGTGAAGGGGCGCGGAACATACGACGTCCGGAAAAACAGAAAAGCTGTTGTTCTTGAGGTTCAAATAACGCAGACGTGACAAGAGCGCGAACGCTGTCGGAAGAGTTGCAAGACGGTTGTGGCCGAGAGCGATTCTGAAAGGAGAGGAGGAGGCGTGGATCAGTTCGAGAGACGAGCGTGCGGTAGAAGAGACACAGACCTGGTGATTGGAGTTCCGGGGGAAGAGAAATCAGACCTGCCAGCGGTAGCCAGACGTTCGGCACTGTCCTCTCCGACGTCGGTGAGTTTCTTGTGGGTGAAATCCAAAGTCGCGCCGTTGTCTGGAGAGTTGGCGAGGGCCTCGGCGAGATGCTGGTCAGTTAATGAGACGGAGGGGGAAGGCGATAGAGCGCCACTCGGTCTACTGGTCGGGAACGGAGACGAACGGCCGACGAGAAGGCCAGCGTCGTCCGGGGAGGACATGGCGGGGGTGGTCGGGAGAAAAAGTAATGGGATGGCGCTGGAACAGTAGTTGCCAGTGTCGAACAACCGAAAAGACTGATATGTTCCCAGCCGTGTACGGGCTTGGCAAATTGAGCTCAAACTCGGTTGGAACCGGTGTTTTAAAGGCTATACACATGCTCTACTACGAGTACAGTCGTGGACGCGATAAAAGGTGATACTGCCAGGAACGCGGCCGGGTTCATGAGGACCACCAGGCAAAGCGCTGGATTTCATCTAAAACCACATTGAGACGGAGAAGCTGGCATCCTCGCTGCGCATAGCGTGCCACCACCCCGGGGGGAAGAACAAAAGGTCGCCCGGATGCAGCGTCACGCAAAACGCCCTGTCAGGCACCGTGTCCCAAAAGAGAGGGAACGCTGTTTGAACGGATTCTGTTTCGGACCGGGTGGAAAGAAAGACGTCGACCTGGGACGTGTTGCTCATCGAGGGGTTCGCTGCAGGGTGGTGAGATCTGTCAGTGGACGGATGATAGGAATACATGGCTGCGGCAACGCTCGGTGGTGCAAGCCAGACGGTCTTGCGACCAACTACCTGGACTGCAGCACAACGTGAGAGATCCAGTCGCGCGTTTACATTTTTGGCGGCACGTGAGCTCACCATAGCAATTGAAGAAGGGATCCTATCAACGAGCTCACGCTAGCTGTCAGACGGGCAGGAAGAGGGCGTGCAGACTTGCCGTATGAGCGGGGGAGACGGTGCCCTTTGGGCCAAGCCATGCGTTGACGATCACGTCGGGTGGGGGGACGTAGGCAGGAAAGTCGGGTGGGTCGAGTGAGGCGTAGACGATGTCGGGAAGAACGATGTCGTCGCGTAGCTGGGGGAACTGGGAGAGGAGACTGTGCTGAGCGAGGTAGAAGGAGTGATGCTGGCTGTGGGGGGTTGATGGGTCGAGAGAAGCAAGGAAATCTTCCCAGCTGATGAGCTGCTGAGACCAATCATCGGACCTGTAGTCATCTCCGACTTCCACAGGCACTACACGACCAGGGCCGGTGGCAGAGAAGAGGTATGAGAGGGATGCCCATTGATGTGGGTGATGCATCGCTGGCCAGTGGACGGCGTGTCCGGGAATGACGAACGGTGCGCGACTCCAGTGGTTCTGAGGAACGAAGATGGAAGGCAGTGCGGGGAGAGTGGGGACACTGCACGAGGACGTCGACGGGGGGCGGGCGTCGGGCGTCGGGCTGGGGACCAAGATAGCGGTACTTGGGGCGCGCCACGTGATCGCGGACTGGAGGTGTCGGACGAGGTCGTGAACGATGTAGTCGCGTCGGGCGTGATCGGTGGCGGCGCCGGCGATGATGATGGCGTGATCGAGGGTCGCGATGCACTCCCTGGCCGCGTCCTCATGCAGGTCGGGTAGCGATGTGCGGGCGAGGACCTTGAGGACGGCAGCGTCGATGTACAGCATGCGCCAAGCGGGGGCATCTGCGGCGGCGGCGATGGGCAGTTTGTGGCGTGCGGTACTAATAAAGTGATCCATGTCGGACATCGCGCGGGGGTTGTCGGTGATGCGCCGCACCGCTGCGTGAAAGGCGTCGGCGTCGGGCGAGTCGGTCTGGAGGACGCGTCGGGCGTAGTCGAGCAAGGCCATGGTGGAGTGTGACATGAGTGTGACATGGGCGATTGTTCGGTCACGCTGGCGACGAAGATAAAAAGGAGCACGGCGAAGGTACGAGCGTGAGAAAGTTCCCCAGACGATCATTTGTCTCCCAAAGGAACCCGGCCCGTCCACTCGGGCGCTGCCTCTATTCCTTTTCGAGACATGACATCTCGGTACGTCCAATCGCTACATAAGAAAACACTCGAAGCTGACCGGCATCTCACAGCTTGGACCGTCTCCTCCTCCTCCTCGACACGGGCTCGTCCGTCTCTGTCAGGTCCACCGCAGCTAAACAACTCGCTCAACTCGCAGCAAGATGTCTCGTCAGCGACGTCCCCGTCGAGGACGACTTCAAAGCAGCCCGAAACAACACCGCCATCCGCGACGCGTCGGCCTGGTCAGAACTCCTCGCCGTCGTCGCTCGTGTGAGCCCATCTCTCCTCTCTTTCCTCCACGTCGCCTCATCTCTCTGTCAGATACTACCCTTTTTACATTCAAAAAGTCACGACACCAGGTCAGCTGCATCCAATGCCCTCTCCCAAATATTCTCTCTCGTCCCTGTCTGGTGTCCCCAGTCGGATGACCTCAAATCTCCTCCAAACGACTCTTCGTTCTCCCCTCCCGAGTTTCCCCCCTTTTCCGTCCAAGAGCTCATGCAAAAGGGCGTCCTCCTTCTCGCCTCTTCCGGAAAAGAGTTCACAAGGCCCGCCGGCATTCTCGCCAACCCCGCAGAGGTCAAGCGTGCTCGTAGAGAAGCCATGGGTAGACTCGGCCTCGATTTCCTCGATACCGTCGGCGCAGCAGACGACATGGACATCGACAAGGAGCTTGCAATCGACGCCGAACCCGACGCCACCAGCGAGGCCGACACATGCATCAAGAGGGAAGAGCCTCAGTCCTCTGTCTCACCCATGGAAGTCGACTTTAATCTTAGGAAAGAGCGCTCCCCGCCAGCTCGCTCTCACTCCAGCACCCCTGCCGTACCATCCCCCGTCACTCCCGCTACCCCAGTAGTAGAAACCACTGATCTAACCGGTCTCTCCGCACGTGAACGCAATCGGCTCAAACGCAAACGAAAATTGGGGAGCTCTGCTTTCGTCGCCGCACCGCCTCCACCCCCTTCTGGTACGGCCGCGCGCTATAATGCTACCGCCGCTGGTCCCTCCAACAAGTATGTCTCCGTCTTTCGTCCTCTATTCCATTGACTGTTCTATAGAGCGCGTCTCTTGTCCACCGATTCTCAAGAACCTCCCAAGTCCCGCTTGGACAGCCCAGTTCCTCCCAAAGGGCCTCCTCCGGAAAAGGTCGTCGTCGATCCTTCAAACGGCGGTGCCGTGTCTCCAAAGTCCCCTCAGCAGTCAAACGCTCTCGAGGTCCCCCAAGGGTCATGGGTCTGGGGTGGCATCGTCAATCTCCTCGAAGTAGATCTATTCTCCTCTACGTGGGAAATACGTCATGGAGCAGCGATGGCACTACGAGAGTTGCTCAAAACACAGGGCGCTTCCGGCGGAATGAAAGGTTCAATCCCCCCCATAGTCCTTCCCCTCTACTGATCATGCTCTCTAGATGGTGTTTCCATGATGGAGAACGCGCACGCACACGAAGAATGGTGCAATCATTTGGCTGCCAAACTTCTTTGTGTCTTCGTACTCGATCGCTTCGGAGACTTTGTTTCTGACCAGGTATGTGCGATTCCAAGTCTTCTCGTTTAACTCACCTCAAGATGATACAGGTCGTCGCGCCTGTCCGTGAAACAGTTTCTCAGACGCTTGCCTCTCTTCTTTTACACATGCCCCTTCGTTCCGTCGGACATGTACATTCCATTCTTCTTCAAATGATAAGACAAGAGTTTACCCTTCCCTCAACGGCCAAAATAGCGAAGAAGGATGACCGAAATCATGTCTGGGAGGTGCGCCATGCTGGTCTCCTGGGGATCAAGTATGAAGTCGCGGTCAGAAGTGATTTGTTCGACGCTCCCAAAGATGAGGATTCAGGTGATGCGGGCAAAGGAATCTTGATGGGGGTCGTGGATGCAGCCGTCCTGGGGTATGCCAACTTTCTAGGGAAACCGCATTCTGGTTTTCTAATCTTTTTCTTCAGGCTCGGCGATCGAGATGATGACGTTCGTGCGGTAGCTGCAACCTGTCTGCTACCCGTCGCGAGTCGTCTAGTCGAACGACTTCCAGATTCACTTGATCGTGTTTTGGCCGTACTGTGGACTTGTCTGCGGGACATGAAGGATGACTTGAGTTCTAGCGTTGGTGCCGTCATGGATCTACTAGGTACGTATCCTTGACTGTTTGTCTACTTCGGCTTACCATCGTGTCTGCAGGAAAACTGGTTACCTACGACAAAGTCATCGACATCCTCAGTGATTCCAACTTATCGTAGGTGCACAGTCGCTTTCGATGCTTTTTACTCATGTCTCGACACGTCGTTAGCCTCCCATTGTCAGATCTTGCACCAACGTTGTTCCCATTTTTCCGACATACAATTCCCAATGTCCGTCTGGCGGTAGTCAAGACTTTGTCGTCCTTTATGACAGTGTCATCACTTCCTCTCGATTGGATAGCCACGCCGTTCTTGCGCCTCCTTTTTCAAAACCTGATTGTTGAGGAACGCTCAGACATAAGGACCGTATCCCTCTCTAGTTGGCGGACAGCGCTTGAAGTCATATCGAGTACCCCCGGTCTGATGAAGAAGATAGTGAAGCAACAGACCGTCCTCGAATGGTACGCGATCATGATGACGCCCCTCGGTGTTCGTATCGACGCAACAGCGTTCCATCACCCAACGTTCACGGAGGACGGGACTGATGCGGTCCCTGAGCGACACAACGTTGACAAGAACATGCTCATTCAAGATCTATCACTCGTCTCGTCGGAACTTGTATTGCAAGCTCGGATTGCTGCAGCAACTGCACTTGCCTACTTGCTCGTATATTGGCCGCCAAAGGTATGCCACCGTAGATACCACAGGATCAATTCAACAATTAATTGAACGCGACAGTCCGTCGAAGAGCTCTTTCAGCCTATTCTCCTCCACTATTTGGATTCAACAAGCATGCTCCAGAAGTTTCTGGCCGCTATAGTGGCTGAGGAGTGGGCACACGCCTATGACATGTCGTCGCCACCTGATCCGATCCTTGACAATTACCCCCTCGTCAGCGAACTTAGTGCAAGAGCACTTGCCTTCCTCCAAGGCCCACTTCCAACGGCCTATCACGAAATGGCATTTACTCTTCACCGCATACATGCAGAGTGTTATTCACTCCTGCACTGTTTCTCGAGTGATTGCAAGATTCCCATTTCGCTTATTCCTCATCTTGGAAACGAGATTGACATCACGGGCACAAAATCCGAATGCTTTACCATTGACACTGCTCACGAAGCGGTAGGCGACATGTACACGAAACTCAAGGACAGCCTCGGTAGAACGAAGAAGCGCGAATTAGCCGTTATCGCTGATAAGAGACGCCGAGTCGTGCAGAGCATCGAACATTATGCCGAAGTGAAGGCTCAACATGATACACGTGTTTCGGCTGCGTTTGCAGCAGCCTTCGTGGCATTCAGAAGCGCTCCGGATAAGGTGAGCCCTGTAGTGAAGGGCATCATGAATGGCATCAAGGCAAGTTCGAGATTTCTGGCTTGGGATAACTGGATAATTGCTCACAGGTGCATAGAACGAGAATAATCCGGACCTTCAAAAACGATCTGCCACGGCTGTCGCCAACTTTATCGATTTCTGTGTGCAACACAATATCAGCCAGCCACCAGACAAGATCGTGAAGAACCTCTGCACGTTCCTTTGTCAAGACGTAGAACATACACCCACGTTTGCATATTCACGAACGATCTACAAAGGCATTCTCACCTTACAGACATGGTCGAAAATAATGCCTGGAAAGGGAGGGAAGGAAGCTTCAGAGAAGGGAGAACCCGCAAAGTCAGAGGACGAAGCAGTTAGGACGAGACTCTCTAGAAGGGGTGCTGGCCTCGCGTTCGACCAGTTATCAGCGAAATTTGGGCCACGCCTTTTTGAAGCCATCCCTAAGATGTGGCAGTCTATGGCCGGTGGGTTGCTGAGTGCATGTAGTGCAGGTACGGTTAAATTATTATCCATAATCTCATCAGCTCTCATTGCCTTGCCTCCAACAGAGTCACCCCAAGAAGCCGACATTGCCATGGAAAAGCAATACGGCCAAGATGTCATTGATTCTTTGAGTGTTCTTGAGGCTATCTCGCCTGCGCTGGATTCTGCACTCTGGCCCAAGCTTACTGAGTTGTTCCCCGCCATTGCCATCGCTCTTCGAAGCAAGTTTGCAATCATCCGGCAGACGGCTGCACGGTGTTTTGCCACCATTTGTGAGGTCATGACTGCAGAAGCCATGCACTTCGTGATAGAAAACCTTCTTCCTTTGATCGGAGACGCAGTCATGCTTTCGAACAGACAAGGGGCTACTGAAGTAATTTATCGTACGTTCACCTATTTGTTTACTGTTACCTTGTGTTCTGATCACGTTATCAGACATTGTGCAGAAGCTTGATATCAAAGCGCTTCCCTACGTCATCTTTCTGATCGTCCCAGTACTTGGGAGGATGAGTGACTCAGACGATGACATCCGTTCAACTGCGACAAACACCTTTGCATCCCTAGTAAAAATGGTTCCGCTGGAGGTAGGCGCTTCCTGTCGAGAAAGCATTTGCCCTCTAACAGTGTGCAGGCCGGTTTGCCGGATCCGCCCGGTTTCCCAGAAGAGCTGCTAAAACGCCGGCAAGACGAGAGGCAATTCCTGACGCAACTACTTGACGGAAGCAAAGTTGAGCCCTACACAATGCCCGTCAAGATCAATGCAGAGCTTCGCAAGTAC
This sequence comes from Guyanaporus albipodus, assembly GCA_038088995.1. Lineage (NCBI taxonomy): Eukaryota > Fungi > Basidiomycota > Agaricomycetes > Boletales > Boletaceae > Guyanaporus > Guyanaporus albipodus. The sequence goes on along the minus strand of JBBPKA010000059.1, from coordinate 142,651 downwards.
CAACAAGAGGGCGTCAATTGGCTTGCCTTCCTTGCCAAATATCAACTTCACGGTATTCTTTGTGATGGTGAGTGAGTTTCACTGGCGATCTCAAAGATCAAACCGCGAACGATGACGATATTTATAGACATGGGCCTCGGAAAGACCCTTCAATCAATATGTATATTGGCAAGTAAGCACGCTGAGCGCGCCAAGAATCACGAAGAGACACAATCACCTGAATCGGTTCATCTACCGTCGCTGATTATTTGCCCCCCGACGCTCACTGGTCATTGGTATTACGAGATCCTAAAGTACGCGGTGAACATTCGACCCATACTTTACACCGGAAGCTCGAAAGAGCGATCAAAGCTTCTTTCCAAGCTGGCCACGATGGACATTGTAATTACCTCTTATGAAGTCGTTCGCAATGACATTGCAAGTTTGGAGGACATCAACTGGCTCTATTGCATCCTCGACGAAGGGCATATCATCAAGAATGCAAAGACCAAATTGACAAAGGCAGTCAAGGCGATTCAGGCCCAACATCGCTTGATCCTGTCGGGGACTCCGATCCAAAATAATGTTTTGGAACTCTGGAGTTTATTCGATTTCCTGATGCCTGGATTTCTGGGGACAGAGACCTCGTTCAATGAGCGGTTCAGCAAGCCTATCCTTTCCGGTCGCGATGGGAAGGCGAAGACTGGTGAAGCTGGTGAGTCGGATGACTATTGCAACATTCAAGGTGACAGACCAGATATTCTCGCAGCTGCATTGGCGCTAGAAGCCTTGCATAAACAAGTTCTACCCTTCTTGCTTCGTCGTTTGAAGGAAGACGTGCTCAACGACTTGCCACCGAAGATCATTCAAGACTACTACTGTGAACTTTCAGAGGTGCAGAAACGCCTGTACGACGACTTCTCCAAGTCGGGAGCAAAGGCAGAGGTTGAGGGTGTCATCCAGTCAGCGACAACAGGGCACTCCGAAAAGGATGGCGCTCAGCAACACGTCTTCCAGTCGTTACAGTACCTCCGCAAACTCTGCAACCACCCCTCGCTTGTTCTCAAGACCAACAACGATGCAGTTACTGCCGCTCTAGCCAAGGTTGGGTGCACGGTCGACAGCTTGAGAGATATCCAGCATGCACCGAAGCTTCAAGCATTGCGGTGGGTCAAGGTTATTGATAAACGTTCTTGTGGTTTGTTGACTAGCGTTCTCAGTCAACTTCTGAGCGATTGCGGGATTGGAGGTCCTACAGTAGCCGCCGAAGGAAGCAAATCCGAGCTCAACGAAGGGGTCACGGATTCTACCAGTGGTGCATTCTCTCACCATCGCGCTCTCATCTTTTGCCAGATGAAACAGATGCTGGACATTATCGAAAATGACTTGTTCAAACAGTATATGCCATCTGTCACATATATGCGCCTCGACGGTGGGACAGACCCCAATAAGCGTCATGCCATCGTCCAAACGTTCAACTCGGATCCAAGTATCGACTGCCTTTTGCTGACGACACACGTTGGAGGGTTGGGGCTCACTCTGACCGGGGCTGATACGGTCATTTTCGTGGAGCATGACTGGAACCCAATGAAGGATCTGCAGGCTATGGATCGAGCCCATCGTATTGGTCAAAAGAAGGTCGTTAACGTCTATCGACTGATCACAAAAGGAACTTTGGAGGAGAAAATCATGGGGTATGCGCGACATTTTCGAAGTTACACTCCTTGCTTATTATCCGCAGGCTGCAACGATTCAAACTCAACATTGCTCACTCGGTCGTGACTCAACAGAATGCTGGTCTCTCGTCCATGGACACCGATCTTGTTTTGGACCTCTTTAGACGGACGTCGGAAGAAGAAGATACGACTGCCGCAGCAAAGAAGAAGGCGAAAGAAGTAAAAGACGCGGCTGGGCCCGTCAGCCAGAAGAATCTCTTGCAAGGTCTTGAAGATCTTCCAGCAGAGGACGAGTACGAAGGCTTGGACCTCACTAGTTTCATGGGTTCCCTGGGTATGCAATGAATTTTTTAATTCTTCAGCATTAGTCATTCGAGTGGACACTTTTGTTGGCCATCACCTTTTAGAAACCACGTTCGGTACGACGTAGATATGTTTCCTAGTGAATTGTACACTCCAATAATGTAAACGTAGACCCAAGCTTGTCATCCTCATAGAGTTTTCTTGCATTTACAACTGAATCAAGCATCACTTTCACGCTAGCATGGCCGCCACCTCTGGCATTGGGATATCCGAAGAACTAGCTCAAGCCTTCTCAGCCGCCGTCGAGACGAGGCAAGTTCGATTCATCAAAGTCATCATTCAGAACGGTGCGGAGTCGTGCCCATCCATCGACCGAGAACGAACCTTACTCGGTCGCTCGCTGCAGAGTCCCTCGTTCCAGTCACGTCGCTCAACATCTCTGGAACCCTGGACGAGGACCTTGCCCTCCTCCAAGGCCACCTGGAAGCCATCGACCCATGTTATGTGCTCGCCCGACTGGACAGCCCACCTTCAGAGTGGCTGATCATCAGTTACGTGCCCGATGCTGCCCAGGTCAGACAAAAGGTGGGGATGAGAACTTGGCCGGATCGCGGAGTCCAACTGATCGCTCGCCACGCTGCTATGATCAGATGCTCTACGCTTCAACGCGCAATGCGCTCACGAAGTCTCTTGGATCGACCGTATTCACGGACAACTTGTTTGCTACGGACAAATCGGACATCGCGCCGGGCTGTTACGCTGCTCATAGACGGCATCAGACCGCGCCCAAACCCCTGAGTGCAAGAGAACAGGAGATCGCAGACATCAAAGCGGCCGAAAGGGAGGCAGACACTAGCTACGAGGGGAGCAGAGCAAGACAGAATCACCTCGGAAATCAGGAGATCGGGTACGCGTGGACCGAGGACGCAAGGGAGGCTGTGGAGGGGCTGCGCACCGGGGAGGGCAGTCGACTCGTGATCCTGGTCAGCGTCGTTCATTGGTATCATGGCTTGGCAGTGCTGACACCTTGGCCCTCGGACGGTCAGGGGATAAACGAGTCGGAACAGATCGCGTTGAGCGGCAGCATGCCCATCGACGACGTCGATGCGCTTTCTGCCAACGTTCCTCCCTCGGAGGCCTGTACGTGTCAGAGACTCGTTCGCGACGTGATGATGATCGAATGGTTCCACAGCTTACTGTTTGTTTGCATGGCAGGATGCTTCGCCGAATGGACGCGATATCGGTCAGCAGGCGCTTGGTTGAATAATTTCTTTGATGCTAAATGCAGATTCGATACGGCGTAGCGTTCATCTATTGCTGCCCAAGCGCTTCTCCAGTCAAATCTCGCATGGTCTATTCGACCGGTGTGGGCGCGATCTTCAGACAAGTGAAGAATCTCTTGGGCGAGGAGCGTGGTTTTGTGCTCGCATCCAGAAAATTAGAGACCTCGGATCCTAAGGAGCTAACAGGAGCATTTCTGAAGGAGGAACTCGCTCTGGAGAGTGGGATGGGTGATGGAAACAATGTCCCGGCACGACCGGCGGCGTCGAATACCTCGTTCTCTAGGCCAAAAGGACCGGCAAGGAGACGCTGAGCGACCAGTAATCATTTTACTATGCGTTGTGTATCATACTGGTTGGGGTAATCTTAGCCGAGTCGAGTTCACACCGCGGCGCGTTCGGATGAGGTCCGATGTTTTTTTGTTGGCACGCCTTTTCGGTGGACGTGTCCACGCTAGTCTTCCGCCATGATGTTGACCATGCGAGTTCAGAGAGCAGCACGCGCGCCTGTCGTCTTTAGGACACGCCTCGTACTGAGCTTCAGAAGTTATAGCACGCCCGTGCAGAAGACTTCGGCCCGATCGAAAGTGTGGGCGTCAGCGGACGATGCAGTCAAGGACGTCAAGTCGGGCGATGTATTGCTCTGCGGAGGTAGGCCTACTCTGTCGCGTCTCTGTCATCGTAGTCGTTGATGGCGTCCGACGGCAGGATTTGGGCTTGCTGGCGTTCCAGGTGCGGTTCTGTTGATGTTGTCACTGTAGCCGTACTTTATGATGCTCAATCGTGTATGCCCTTCAGATACCCTGCTCGCGGCGTTAACGAGGAGGAAAGACGTCGGCAACCTCACCGCAGTTTCCAACAACGCAGGAACGGGGGACCATGGTCTCGGTGTGCACGACTCGTTTCTCCGTTCGACACGAATCGGCGGTCTCAGTCTCTCACAGGAAAGTTGTTCAACAGCAAACAGATTAACAAGATTGTCGCATCATATCCTGGCGGGTCAGTTCATTTCCCCTACTAGCCGCTGTTTATAACAACAGACTGTGGCGTTCTTACAGGAACAAGGAATTCGAAGCAATGTATCTCAACGGAGAAGTTTCGTTGGAACTCTGTCCTCAAGGCAGTCTCGTGGAACGCATACGTGCCCATGCTGCCGGTATACCTGCATTCTTCACTCCTACTGGTGCATCCACCGCAGTCGAAGATGGTGCGATACCTGTGAGGTACAACGAGGGAGGCTTCGCCAAAGGTGTCAAAATACCGGGTGTTAAGAAGGAGACACGCGAATTCGATGGCCGCAAGTATGTAATGGAGACCGCCATCCCTGGTGACGTAGCGTTCATTCGCGCCTGGAAGGTCGACGAGGTTGGGAACTGTGTTTTCCGGTGAGAAGGGGGGTCGGTTATCACCTTGACTGTGTCTGAGCATCAGATTTGCTGCAGGTTCGTTCAAAACAACTTCAACACCGTCATGGCGAAAAACGCTAGATTAACCATTGTCGAGGTACGCTCATGACCCTGTTGTTCGCAATTCTTGCCTACTCGACTCTCAGGCCGATGAAATCGTTCCTGCTGGTTCATTGGATGCTTCCACTATTCACATTCCTGGTATATACGTGGACCGCGTGGTCCCTGCGATTGAACCGAAGCGTATCGAGTTCGTCACACTTGCCCCGAGCGGGTCTCCAGCAGAAAGCGAACCATTGAGCCCTGAGAAGGCTGCCGCTTCAGCTCAAAGACACAAGATTGCCAAGCGTGCTGCAAAGGAGATTCAGGACGGGTTCTATGTGAATCTTGGTATTGGTATGCCAACACTGGTACCCGAACACTTGCCGGAAGGGGTACGCGTATGGCTACAAAGTGAGAACGGTATACTCGGAATGGGTCCTTACCCTACAAAGGAACAAGTTGACCCGTGAGTGTGATTGTACTGATAGCCTAGTCATGCTTGAATCGTTGATCATGGCACGAAGCGATCTCATCAACGCCGGAAAAGAAACTGTTACTCTAGTACCCGGCGCGTCAGTCTTTGGTGCGTATGATTGACTGGTGTGGTCTCTCACTGACGACGCCCATGAGGGTAGATTCGAGCGAGTCCTTTGCAATGATTCGTGGTGGTCATATTGATGTTGCAATTTTGGGTGTAAGTTACCTTTCTTTGGGTTCCGTTCGGATCTTACGAATGACTTCTGCTCAACAGGCCATGCAAGTTTCTGCGGCTGGTGACATTGCCAATTTCATGATACCCGGCAAACTGGTTAAAGGTAAATAAACAAAAATCATATGCTCCGCTTTGTCACACACTATGAATGGTACTTCCCGTGCAGGCATCGGTGGAGCTATGGACCTCGTATCTAACCCCGACAAGACGAGGGTGATTGCAGTGATGGAACACTGCGCCAGGGACGGCAGTCCAAAGATTCTCAAGCAATGCAGCCTTCCGCTTACTGGAGCACGGACGGTGAGCCAGATTATCACTGAACTCGCCGTCTTCAATGTGGACCGGAAGAACGGCGAGCTGGAGCTAGTGGAGCTACAAGAAGGCGCTACTTTGGAAGAAGTCAGGGCGAAGACGGGCTGCGAGTTTAAGGTCTCGCAAAACCTCGGCAGATTGTGAATGTACCTTTCGCACGTGAATCTTACACTGTAACAATACCAATACCATCACATTTACAACCTTGGTGGTATTTGACCCCACCTTTGGGTTGCCTCCAGTTTTCTGAATGCCACCTTACTTCTGTTTCGCGACAGCCAAATGATGCTTGCTAGTAACGCGTACTTTGGTCCATTCTGGAGCGGGTATCAGTGTACTCGGTGAGAAAACCGATTACCCTTACAGCCACCGGCCGGTGTGGCAAATTTCTGCTTGGATGATGAACCGGCGATAGGATGGCTTACATACATACATACCAGGTTCAAGCTGGATGCTCGACGACGAATCCCACGCTCTTGACAGAGGCTATCGTGGGATATCAAACATACGATATACTATGTAGAGGATCCACAAGTCTTAACTAAGTGTTTGGTGGTAGCAATTGGCACAGAGTCGCGTACAACACGTTTGTGATGGGGCTATAGGAACGCGGCAGGGGGGGATATTGATCATCCCTCGAGGAACAAAGTATTCGGCTGAGCACTGTTGGCATGTCATGTGACCCTTGTAGGCATCTCGGCCCCCGAAGGTGTATTGATCCCGGTGTTGCCGATCACTTGCCGACTCGCCGTATGGTTATTCCTTCACCGGTCTGCAAAAGTTTCGTATCGTCCTGAGAGCATGATAGGCTACAGGAATTATGCTGCTAGGGTATAAAGGTACGCACGCGACCAACGCAGGTGGGGTAATCTAAGATACCCCGTTTTCTACATTTTCCACTTTCCATGAGTGCCGTCTTCATCTTCCCTCGAATTGGCCTGAAGGCCGATCTGCGCGTATTCTCATGCAGACCTCACACCAGGAGCTATAGTATCGCCACCACGAGCTCCAAAAGGCGCAAAATCTGGGATTCGGCCGACGAGGCGGTCAAGGGTGTCAGGACTGGCGACGTTCTCTTGAGCGGAGGTAGGTCTTGGGAAGCCATTGTTTATTCCTGGTTGACGCCCGCGCTTCCTCTAGGTTTTGGGTTATGCGGCACCCCCGGTGAGTTTGCACGTCCTCAGACTTGAGTAGAGTTCACTTAGCCTATGGTAGAAACGTTGATATCCGCGCTTTCGAGAAGAAAAGACGTAAAGGGCCTCACAGCTGTGTCAAATAATGCGGGTTCGGGAAACAGTGGATTGGGTGGGTGGCGTCTCTGCATCCTGTGATACGTTGGCCAATACCCTGCAGTCAGGTTGCTCGAGTCGGGACAGCTGGATAAACTGGTCATCTCATACCTTGGAAAGTCAGTTCGCCTCCATCGTCTTCGCGTGTTAGTAGCACGTTCACTGACCCTGTTTAGTAACAAACACCTCGAGCAAAAGTACCTTGATGGCAAAATGTCGATGGAACTCGTGCCTCAAGGCACGCTCGTAGAGCGCATCAGAGCGCACGCTGTTGGTGTACCAGCGTTCTTTACGCCTACCGGGGCTCTCACAACCGTTGAGACTGGTGAAATACCGATTCGTTTCAATGAAGGTGGATTTAAAGAGGGTGTGAAGATTCAGGGAAATAAAAAGGAGGTGAGAGAATTTGGTGGGAAGCGATACGTCATGGAACCAGCTATCGCGGGTGATGTTGCCTTCGTACATGCTTGGAAAGCGGACGAAGCCGGGAACCTGGTGTTCAGGTTGGTTAAGACTCGTGTGCTTCCCTTACCGCCTATCTAATGTTCTCACTTCAGATATGTGGCAAACAACTACAACAATATTCTGGCAAGGAACGCGAAGCTCACTATCGTAGAGGTAGGCAGAAAAAGATGTATCTTGGTTGTTTGTTCATATATTTCGCACAGGCCGAGGAGATCGTGCCCATCGGCACGTTGTCACCGAACAAGATTCACTGCCCTGGAATCTTCGTCGACCGGGTTGTCAAATGCACGATGCCCAAGCAGTTCGAGATTCTGACCACTGCTCCGCCACCGTCTGCAGATGGCACGAAAGATTCCAAGATCGAGCAGTCCACTCGGCGCAGAATAGCACGACGAGCTGCGCAAGAAATAGGGGATGGCTTCTACGTCAACCTCGGTGTTGGCATTCCCACTCTGGTCACTGAGTACATCCAACCTGGAATCAAAATCTGGTTACAAAGTGAGAATGGCATACTGGGAATGGGTCCATTTCCGTCGAAGGACAGGGCTGATCCGTTAGTGCCTGCATTCATTCTAACGAGGACTCGCCAACCTACCTGACTTTTCCTTAGGGATATTACCAACGCGGGGAAGGAGACGGTGACACTACTGCCTGGTGCATCTGTCTTTGGTAAGCGGAAAATCCTGCGATTACTGGATTGTGGCCTGAGGAACGAACTCGACAGACTCGGCTGATTCTTTTGGGATGATTCGCGGCGGCCACATTGATGTTGCCATTCTTGGCGTATGATCTGTCTCTTTGTTGAAAAGCGGAATGTGTCCTGATTTTCCGACAGGCTATGCAGGTATCTAGGGCTGGTGATATCGCAAACTTCATGGTCCCAGGCAAGCTCGTGAAAGGTGAGTCGGACCCACCTAAGGCTAATCGGTAGAATGCTGAGGAGACATTGAAGGTATTGGTGGTGCTATGGATCTCGTGTCGAATCCGGACAAGACCAAGGTCATTGTGGCTATGGAGCACTGCACCAAAGACGGTAGCCCGAAGATCCTGGGTGAATGCACGCTTCCCCTCACGGGTGCTCGTGCTGTTAGCCAAATTGTCACAGATCTCGCGGTGTTCGACGTGGATAGGAACAACGGCATCCTCCACCTCGCGGAATTTGCGCCGAACGTGTCTGTGGACGAAATCAGGGCCAAGACGGGCTGTGACTTTGTAGTTTCCAAGAACCTAAAGCCAATGCAGATCTAGCTTGTCGCGGGCGTCTGGTGTCTCTCCGCAGCATCGTAGTGACTGTAATAGTAGTATTTTACGCTGGTGCTTTGTTGTGGGGTGTCTATAGTAACCTGGCTGCGCAGGATGCCGTTGTGGAGCATGAAAATTGACGGGCGCGCTTGGGTCAGTTTGAGTGGGACATCTGAATCATAGCAACATCATTGAAGCTAAAGCCGGAGCTGGCACTTTGCCAAGGCTTTTCGAGTGCCGTCTTGACCCACAACCACCATCAATCGCTTGTCCTCATCCTCAAGCCCTTCCCCGTCGTCGTCGTCAACGATGAACTGGCTCACCAACTTGTTCGTCAGTAACACCAAGCAACAGTCCCTCCGTCGTGGTCAAGCAATCTCCAGCACCCACGAAGCCTTCTCCCTCCCAACAACCTCTCCCTCGTTGTCTACACATCCCGACGCACTCAACCCAGATACCCTGCAACCCCCGGAGCCACCCAGCCCTTCCTATACCTACCCTCCTCAGTCTCCCATAAGCGCGTTCGGCTATGCCCCGACATCGTACGTAGCTTCGCCCTGCATTTCTAGTTCGCCTTTGACAGCTCGTACGCCACCAGCTCGCGGTCACGGCCAACTTCATTACTCCCTCTACATAATATACCTTACGTCGACGCAATAACGCCCTCACCACCGTATCCACCATTAGCCAATACCTGGAACCGGATAAAAGCATGGCTTGTCCGGGAATACCCAGAGCTAGGCGACACCCTCAATTACGGAATTCTTCCTCAGGATTTGGCGCAAATAGAGATACAATTTGGCTTTCCACTTCCTCAAACAGTCCGGGAATCGTATTTAGTCGTCGACGGTCAGGAGGCAGAGTCTTCTGCAGGGTGCTCCGACGGCCTCTTCTTTGGACTGTCGCTCCTACCTCTCGAAGACGTTTTGGAGGAATGGAAGTTTTGGAGAGAAGTCGACGACGATCCGACGACTGGTGCTAATCCCCGTCTTCGTGAACTCATGCAGTCGATACCAGACAGCTGGATACGCAAGGAATACTCGCAAAGAGGCTGGATACCCCTTGTGGTCGATAAAGTTGGTAACTACATTGGCGTAGATCTCAACCCTGGAGAGAGCGGAAATGTTGGGCAAGTAATTGTCTTCGGTAGGGACTTTGACACCAAGGTTGTTCTTTGGCAGGGCGACGGTCCTGGCGGTTGGGCAAAATGGTTGTCGAATTTCGCGGATGAACTCGAGAGTGGGGAGGGTTACGAGCTCGGACAAGGGAACGTCGAAGGCGACGGAAGTGAAGATGAACTCGGGTATGAAGCCTACTTTTATGATGGAAACGGGCGCGGGCAAGGGGATGGTGGAGGAGATGGCGGCACAGGTGGCTTACGGTTGACCGGAACGTACAAAGGATGGAATCCGATGGAAGCGTGGGCGGACAAAAGCGTCAAAAAGTGGTTTGAAGCAGGGCTTTTGCGAGACATTTCACCACCCGCGGAAAAGGGCAAGGTAGTCATCAGAATTCTGCAAAACAAATTTTCTTGGCTAACCTGTTGCAAAATCCTAGGCCCCTGACAAGCATGGCCTAGGCGTCCTGAACCTTGATGAGTCTGCGGTGGTGGTACCTATACCAGTCTTTGGAAAGCAATCCAGCGAAGTACCTTCTACACTCGCTGATGTCACTAACGCTAGTACTCGTGATCTTCCCGCGATATCTGTCACCAAACCACCCGCCCCTCAACCTGTCAACTTGCCAAATGTAAATGACGTTGTGTCACTCCCCTCTCCACCGGATTCGAATCGCTCTTCTGTTGACGTCGACCTCGAGGCTGGCCGCGGTGCGCGGCGTCTGGTCAGTGATAACGTCATTACGAACAAAGTTATGGCACCAAAAGTAACACCTCCTGGCGCGCTTTCCATTGACACATCTGTTGAGCCGTCTCCAACAGGAGAGGAGGACACGGACTTGCTCACTCATTCTGCCCCTCTAAAGAGTCCATCTTGTTCCGTCGAACCAGAGCAAATGGTAATGGCCGATACCGCACAGTCGAGTACAGCGCTGCCACCCGCAGAAGAGAACGTTTCTGTGGACACCACTATTCGTCTAGTGGAGGGTGTTTCATCATCTGCAGACTCAACATTTCTTGACGATGCAGAAGAGACTGTTCTTCCCATGGCTGCTGCAGAACCTGGCGAGTCACCCTCCAAGAAAGGGCGAACTCATGACAAATCCAAGTCATCGAGTCTTTCGTCCTTGAAGAGACTTAGCGTTCACCTCACGGGTGGGAAACGGAAAAAGGACTCTGTCGGTAGTAATAGTGTCAAAGAAGCACTATGACATCCACCCGCCTTCACTGAAGCCAGCATACGTGATTTAGTTCGATATGCACATACACACTGTCCCTCCGTGTACGCTCGTCTCGTGCACCAAGGTCTAACACATCCTTCATGACTTTCGTCGGACATTCTACTTCCTTTTGCCAAATTCCGATACTCCCTTTAAGCATTATATCCCTTCTCACACTTCCATCTGGAGACAATCCCCATCGCATCTCTTTCCACCTTCTTTGCTTCCGTTGTTTGCTATACCCGTTTGCGTGACTGCATCGCGTACATCAACTTGCGATCTCATTAATGTACCTTGAGCCAAGCGGCCCAGATGGAGTTTCTTGGAGAATTTATACATTTTCTTAGTGTGACCCGAGTTGCACGCACGGAAGACCTTGAAGTGAAATTTGAAGCTTAGATCTACTTGACGATTACATACTACTACATCACGGTCATGTAGCAATAGTATGTTGGTCGAAGGCTCCGCTGCGCATAGCTGAAAACGCTGAATATCCAATCATACCCAGCGTCAATTCATGGCACTCGCCCTTGAAATTTTTGATACTCGGAAATGTGTGAAATGTCCACTGCGGCAAGCATAGTAATCCCCACGGCAGGCAGTCTGCTTGCAATGAGCAACCACGCTTCCCATCTCCTGAAATTCGACCAGTGTCCCACCTTTTTTTCTTTCTGAAGCGTGTCGAATTCGGCCATAGAGTGGCACAAGAGAATTCAGAATCTTCAAGGAAAACGTCGCATCCGAGTCCGCAATCTGTTGGCAAGTTGAAGAGAACGATCGGGTCACCTCTTCCTTGGATACGCAAAAGATTCTCGGTGTTTGCGAGCATGGTCATGGCCCTCCGAAGTGGACACTCGGAAGTTTGTAACCGTCAATATCACGGACCAGCAGTTCTTCACCATGCGCCGCAACTACACTCCGACATTAAGCCGATCGATCGATCATCCATCGCAGGTCTCGGGGACAGGCTGGAAAATGGCCATCTGTTCCAAAGATGAACAACCATCCCAAGGGGGGACATTGGCACACCTGTTTCTCGAAAAGTGACCTACATCCTCCTCTGACAAACATCCTGGCTTTGGCCACTGCTTAACATAACCTCGACTCTCGGGCCAAGATCTGTTTGAAGCTACAAAAGGTGCTCAATTTTCGTATTTGAATAAGAATTAGTCGACACTGACGGTTGTTTTGCGACGCCGAAACTTGTGGATCATGAACGATGAATGATGGACTGACTGGACTCTTGGGTTGCGCCAGCTTTCAGTCTAACGTTGTTGTGCAATTTCAGTACCTCAGTGCAGAAGCTAGACCGATGTCGCCTTGGTTTCTGTCTCGAGGGCTCGCCTTTACTTATCTGGTAGATCAACGAAACCTATTTCACTCGGATTGGTTGCACAAACGCCTTTCATTTGAAGGCCCAGAGGGCAGGATACAGATTCGACCTTGGCAATGTTTCCAGTCATCGTTGTCTGTGTACCAGATCTGCCCAAGGGCCTCTGGGACGGCGAACGGACGTACCGCACCGGGTCGCTGGACTGACCCTCCTCCATGCGTGGACCACAGTATTCTGGGATAGCGATTCCGATGTCCATTTTGATTGGACACTGACTTGACACAAGTATTTTCATTCTTTTTGTCTGAGTTGGCTTTGATTCTGCCGTATGTGCAGGATAGACGAAAGGATGGTCTCCGGTGTTATCCGTGGGCGGTAAACCAGCTACAGGCGTCTGTTTCGATCCTTTTGATAGGACTATTTCGGGATGCGCGAGGCTCCAGGTCGTGATCCCCTCCACGAGCAGCGAGGTTGGCCCTCCAATCTCTCGCCTGCCGATTCGAGCCCTCCGGTGGGAAAGAAGGAGAGCAGCCTTCGGGGTTTGGAGTTCACCGGTACCACTGTAGTGATGGAGTGGTCCCGTTACCCTGTTCTCAACTTTGTTGGCTCTCTCCTTGTCCCTGGAGATTTCACCCGACCTTTCCGACGGCGATACTCATGTTTTAATGGAGTTCGGCTTGGTCTCCGTGACTCAGCCTAATCTCATCTCTCCGCTCCAAATGGTTGGCGACTTGGCAGACGACTGATCCACTTTGGCTAGCCCGCCACGGTAATGAATCGAGCATGTTACGAGGGCCGACAATATGGACACTTTAAGGTGAGTGGCCACATCTCCAGGAGCGCGCGATCAATAATGTTATCGCCTCTGGAGGTTCGCGTGTGTTGTGTCACTGCGATGATCCCCTGGGGCGTTCCAGCCCGCACTCCCAACGAGTTTCTGACCACATTTTCTTCCGCCCTCCACTGTCCGCGCTCCAACGGGCCTCGTTGAAACTTCTGGAGGGTTCAGAGATAGGATGTATAAAAGTGTATTTACTCCACCTCGTCTGGAAACCTTGCGGATCTATTGATTGCCCCTCGACGGATGTTTCCCTGTACGCGGTGTCGTTCACTCAAATTGCTATGCGAAGAGCATTTCATTCTCGCAACTTCCGTGCGTCTTTGGTTGCCTTTCACTCTATCACAAACATCTCAAGAATTCTACAGACCGGCGATCCTAGCCAGAAGAATATCGCTATGGAAGACTATGATCAAAACGAAGACTTGGAGTCGGTAGGCGGTCGCTTTTGGTATCCTTACCGTTTACTGAATGTATGTCAGATCATGCAAAGTCTTCCCGACTGGATATCTACCTCTACAGACGGGTTTCCTGCAGACTACGAAGCTGGGTTATTCCAGTCACAGTTTTCAACGCCATGCGTTGAGGACCGCGTCGTAGCAGACCCCCAGAGTCCACTTGTATGTTCAAAATCACTTCTAGCCATTATTTGGCCTCATAAGTGATTGAATACTAGGATTCCGGCGGGGCAGACATAAGGATACCAATCCCTCCGCACTTCGTCGTCTCACCTACTGAACGTGAGCAACAAGCGACGGAGACCGCAGACCTAGCGTCATGGCCTTCGACCCAATGTCACTGGCATGATGGCACACCTACAATCTGTAACGTGGATATCTCTTATCCCTTGGTGCCATCACACTTCAAAGAGTATCACCACATCAGGAACATGGGTCCAGATGAGCCCATCTACTGCAAATGGAGGGGCTGTTCTACGCGTGTTTCGAGAAAAAACTTTGTTAGGCACATTAGAGAAACTCACCTCGGATACTCGAGGTTCTAAGCACCCTAGCGGATGGTAACCTCTCTGTTGGCGCTCCACTCGATACACCCTTATGCACTACTTTATCGAGTTATTTCATTCTCCTCCCAGTTTACGAAACTCCATAGTTCTCATATTTACAATATACACCTAACACGTACGTGCCAAAGACTCTTGAGAGTGAGTGTGGCCCTCGTGAGTCGCGACTTTCATGCACACTACATTAGAGTATATGCGCGTCACTTTCGTCCTGCTTCCTTATCGCCTTGTATTAGAATTGATGATCACTTAATTCTGTCGAAACCATTTGTCCATTAGCGAAATCTTTACTTGTAATGCTTAAGCTGCAGGCTAAGGCTAAATTGTTCGACCGCGTCCAACTGCGATCCAATGCAATCATGGACGCGTGAACGTTTGAACTTCAAATCAGACCCGAAAGAAAATTGATGCGTGCCACGGCGGATTTGCGGGTCACGGTCACTCGATCGGAGACAAACTGTGACAAAAGCTTCCTCAGTCCGCGATGCCCCGCATTCATTGCTGGCTTGTACATGACAGGCACCACTATTTCGATTCAACGGGCAATCCAGTCCCAGATAATCAACCTGCGTCTTGGATCGTTGCTGGTGGGCAACATAATTGCGGAGGATCTTGTTAACTTGAAACTGTTCAAGACACGACTTCGTCTAGGCCACTCCACGTTCTGGAACGAGCCCGAAACGGTACCAATGAAAACGGTGGAGGTTATCTGGGGTCAAGAGCGTTATATCAGATCTTGGGTTACCTTGTTTGGGCACAATTTAGGAAGATGAATGCTTCCAGTCGCTGGAAAGGCACACAGTTACCGCCTTTAAGTCGGCCGATTTCAATCAATTATTGTGGGCCCAATCAGTTTCCCCTCCTTTGCCATGTGTAGCGCTCCACCGTTCCCGGGGTGTTAGACTGCTGCTCCAAAAGTGAGTGACTACTACAGTAATTAGCTGGGATGATGGCATACTCACACAATATTCCAGGGCGTAAGCGGTGCACCTGGGTTCTCGTTTTGAAGGACAGAAACTGATGATTGGTTCTTTGGTGTAGCGACGCGTAGATGGTAAACAATGCATAATGAGCCAACATGCTTGTGAACATGGGCCTCCGTTCAATCTGGGGATACTGCAATCTCAGTCTCCTCAATAATAGATAGCCAGGGGAGAAGCGAACCGACCGGAGCCATCGATAGACCCATTGACTACCACTGCACGTCTATTCGGAGGAAAAGCAGGATTCCTATGCATCCAGGGCAGTTGTACGTCTGGTCCGTGCGCTCTTCGAAGCCCATGGATGGGCGGATGTGGAATCGATTCAGTGTTGCCTTGCGCTTCTCGAGGGCAGCCGTACAAGCTTCACTCGACCCCAGCCGCTACTTGCCTGCAATGAAAATGTAATGTAGGTTACCATCGAACTGTATTGAAAAATATAACTCATCGAGTCTTTCACCCCATTCTTGCCATGTCAAAGTGGCTCTGTCTGCTCTTGGGGTTAGGTCGATGATTTCAACGTTACTGCCAACTGGCCATTTTTGTCGTTCTGGTTTACCAAGGAATATTTCCATCGTCTCCCGGCGGCCATGTTCTACTTGCAGATTCTACCCGTTTGCAAGGATCGATCGTGATTGATTGCTCGGAAGTCGATTTAGATCACATTCCCAAATAGAGAATTTCAAAGCGTCTCTTGGAGAGTTGTAGATGTCCAACTCATATGACGCGGCCCTCCACGCTCCGGATGACAACAATTAGAAGGTTAGGTTTGTTGAGGACTCCAGCAAATTTGGAATGCCTCCAAACTGCTCAATATTATTGGTTGCGCTCCAGAGTAACTGGCCCTGGATCAGCGCTCCACTCCATTCCCAGCACCGTCGACAGTAAGTCCCTTTGTTTAAGACTGTCTCCAATCTCTCATCTCCAAACCTAACATGTTTATTATTATTATTTATCATTTGTTTCGAGTCCGACACCTCTGTCTGTTTCGTTGTTGAACTGGCTTGCCGCGATACCGGATCGGGGCAGTATCCCCTACCCGTTTTCTTCAGCATTTTTACGGAGAACTCCAATCTCCATTCACCTACCATGAGGTGAACAAATTGAACCGCCGTGCCGCCCTCCAGCCTCCCAACACCATCAACACCTTTCCACCCTCCCCGGCTAGCCATCCACGATGACTATACTAGGACTTTGGAGAGGCTGCCAGCATATTAAATACCAGGGCTTTGGGGAGGCCGCTAGTATATTAAGGTGCAGATGAATCATTTGTTTGTCCCGCACTCAGACGTTACAGCTATGGTATACAGAAGTCAGCTTTGTCATGCGCTGGATATGAGTATGGTGACAGTTAATGGACCTGGTGTTTCAACCACTGTGGTGAGTCTTGGAAAGATTTTTTGTGTAGTTGGTCTGATGGATTTGTAGGTGAATGGGTCCCAAATGCAGAATGAGACCATTGATACGGAGCAAGGTGGTGTTTCCATTCCCGAGGTGTGTGA
Source organism: Guyanaporus albipodus (assembly GCA_038088995.1). Lineage (NCBI taxonomy): Eukaryota > Fungi > Basidiomycota > Agaricomycetes > Boletales > Boletaceae > Guyanaporus > Guyanaporus albipodus. The sequence goes on along the minus strand of JBBPKA010000059.1, from coordinate 125,934 downwards.
GCAACTCTCATGGGTTACTGGCTTATTTTGCTGATGCACGTGGTGACAGATGTCAACAGAACTGACTGAAGCGCACATATTCCAGTCTTCAACCCACTCATGCAGAGAAACGGCACGTTGTAAATGGATTGGTAGCGGCATGGACGTCTGTGACGCGAATATTTCGTGCTTTGACGTCCTGGACCACTTCAAGAATATTCATGGAATCAGTGGAACAGAGGGTCCCACCAAGACGAAGTGCCTCTGGCAAGGATGTCCCAAATCTGTTACATGCAAGAACTTCTTTCGCCACATACGTGAGCCACACATGAGGCATCCAAGGCTAAAGAAAGACGATCTGTGAAGGCGAGCAAATTTTCATAGGTCTAATCACTAACTCTCAATCAACCCGATGCGCCTGCGACAGTTGTTTATGATGCAGGCATGTATTCAAGGGGAACAGGTTTCTACCCAAAGAATGCGTGGTAAAAATGCATAGATTCTCTCCGGATCTTCGGGAATTCCTTTCTCGCTTGTTTTGATTCTCCTATTCCCCTGCTCCTAAATGCGCTTTATTTTTTCTACTTGTGATCGCTGTTCTTGCTTGTGCCCCCCTCCTCTTTTTATTTGACGGTTAATATGTCTTCTGTATTTTCTCATTATTCAGTGTATACGATTTGCTTTTAGCACCTCCGCCTTGTCCCTTACCAAATGTCATCTCGGCCACCCAAGGATCTAAGCACACACGTTGATATCACTCTAGCAGATGGTAACCCCTCTGCTCGATATACCACTGTGCACTATTTATTTCACTCTCCCCTCAGCTTACAAGACCCACTGGTTCTCGTATATATAATATACATCTAACATGTCCGAGCAAAAGATCCTCTTAACTTAGAGTGAGTCTGATTACAATGTGCCTTTCATGCACACTACATTTGCGTCACTTTCATCCTGCGTCTTGGATCCTTGCCAGTGAGTGCCATGTTCGCGGAGGAACCTGTCAACCTGAAACCATTCAAGACGCAACCTCGTCTGGGCCATTTCACATTCTGGAACACTATATGGAGCCCGAAACGGTGCCAATGAAAACGGCGAAGGTTATCTGGGGCCAAAAACGTTATATCAAATCTTAGGTTACCTCGTTTAGGCACAATTTGGAAGATGAAATGCTTTCCAGTCACTGGAAAGGCATACAGACACCGCCCATAAGTTGGCGGATCTCATTTAAGTATTGTGGATCTAATCACCTTTACCATGTATAACGCTTCACCGTTCCTAGGGTGTTAGACCGCTGCTGCAAAAGTGAGTGACTACTACAATAATTGGCTGGGCTGGTGGCATACTAATATGATGTTCGAGGGCGTAAGCAGTGAACCTGGGTTCTCATTTTGAAGGGAAGAGACTGATGATTGGTTCTTTGGTGTAGAGACGCGTGGATGGTAACAATGCATAATGAGCCAACAAGCTTGTGAAGATAGGCCCCCGTTTAATCTGGAGATATATTGCAATCTCAGTCTCCTCAATAATAGATAGTCAGGCGAGAAGCGAACCGACCGGACCCCTCGCATTGATAGACTCATTGACTACCACTGCACATTTATTTGGAAGAAAAGCAGTATTCCCATGCACCTAGACTAATTGCACATCTAGTCCACGCGCTCTTCGAAGCCCATGGATGGGTGGATGTGGAATCAATTTGTAGTATTGCCTTGCGCTTCCCGAGGGCAGCCGTACAAGCTTCACTGCGACCCCAGCCGCTGCTTAATGTGATTTTACCATCGAACAGTGTTGAAATATATAACTTATCGATTCTTCCATGCAGCGTTTCATTCATTCTCGCGTGTCAACATGGTTCTGTCTGCTCTTGGAATCGATGGTTCCGATGCCGTTGCTGACTAGTTATTTTTGTCGTTGTGGTTGGCCAGGAAATATTGCCATCATCGCTGGGGGCGACGTTCAGCTTGTAGGAGCCGTTTGCACGATCGATTGTGATCGATTAATTGATCAGAAGTTGATTTAGGTCATATTCACTCGGTCAGCCAAATAAAGAACTGCAAGGCGTCTCTTGGAGAGGCGTAGAGCATGTTGAGCTTTGCTGACACGTACGACGCGGCCCTCCATGGACCGTATGACAACAATCCGAAGGGTTTGTTGAGTACACTAGGAAATTTGGAGTGCCTCCTAACTTGACATGATTGGTTTGCACTCCAGAGTAACCGGCTTTAGAACGGCGTGGAAATTGCACTCCAACCGTTGACAGTAGGTCCCTTGATTAACGGTCGTCTCCATTTCTGATCTCTAAACACGAAACATTTATAGATTATACGCCTCGAGGTTGACACCTCCATCCGTTCCATTGGCGCGTTGGCTTTCAGGGATATCGCGTTGAGTTCCCTTGCTGATTTTCTCGTGCATCTTTACGGACGGCTCCATTCTCCATTTGCTTGTCATCGGATGAACAAATTGGACAATCAGGCCGTCCTACAGCTTCCCGACACCTCTCCACTCTCCCCGACTAGCAATCCACGACGACTATGCTGGAGCTTTGGAGGCTATTGGCGTATAAAGGCACAATGAATCAAGGTATTGATTTGTCCATCCCGCGCTCAGAAGTTCCAACTCGTACTCATCTACTTTCTCGATGTCTTCGTCAGTTGCATACAGAAGTGAACTTTGCGACGCGCTAAATATGAAAATTGTGACGGTTAATGGAATTGATACTGTGGTGGGTCTTGGAAAGAACTCTTTACATACGTGGCCTAAAGGATTTATAGACGAATGGGTCCCACTCATGCAGGAAAACAGCGCGTTGTAGGTGGATCGATAATGGCACGAACGTCTGCAATGCGATCATTTCGTGTCTGAGCGTCTCAGACCACCTTAAGGACACTCATGGAATTAATGGAACAGAGGGTTCCACCACGACGGAGTGTCTGTAGCAAGGATGTTCAACAACCAAGCCTATTACATACAAGAATTTCTCTCGGCATATACGCGAGCCGCACCTGAAGCATCCAAGGACAAAGAAGGGCAATCTGTGAAGTTGAGCGAATTTGCATAGATCTGATCATGAAGAATAATCAGCTCTCAATCAGTCCCATGCACACGCAACAGTCGTTCATGCTCTTTCAGCGAGAGGGTGCACCATATTTAGATAGTTACGTAACATTACCGCGGAAATTGTCACGTGATCGCGTTTTTGTGTTGGGACGACGCATTGTAAACAAGTTGCTTCACCACTGAGTCTGCTGCTTGGTTCTAGTACAATTCGTGCCGGGTGCGCGAGCAGCCATGCCTTCGTTTCTCTACGCCATCTTTCATCCGCTGCGTACCCTCAACTTGTGGCTCGAGAACGATCCGAAGGCCAGTGTACTTGAAGTTTTGTACCTTCTGACCGTGTTCTCGGCGTTTGGGATCTGGCTAGTCTTCGATCGTTACCAAAAGGCCCACAACAGTGCCGTGCCTTTCAGACATAATGCACCCGAAGTATAATCTCGTATTGTTTCATGTTACCTCTTCTCACTCTGCCCTCGCAGGCTGCAAATCCACAATGGGAATCTCTAAGGATTCGTAATGCGAACCTCACGTCGCATCTTACAGAACCTGACCTCCTCCCTCACCACTTCATGGGTGCTAGGGATTATATCACGTGTTACGACCCCGCGAACTCGCTACATATCAAGACAGTCATAGCGGACAACGAGGGTGAAATTCAAACTAAGATACGGCGTGCAAAGAATGCGCAGGAAACATGGGCCGAGACCACCTTTGCTCAACGACGCAGGGTGATGCGGAGTCTACTCAAGTGGCTCGTTGAAAACCAGGAAACTTGCGCGAGGGTCGCGTGCCGTGATACTGGAAAGACCTGTAAGCCCGTGTATTTCAAGTAGAGATGGTGGATTAAGTTGGTATTCTCCAGTAATTGATGCTGCCCTTGGCGAAATCTTGACGACCTGCTCGAAATTGGAATGGTTGATTAACCACGGGGAACGTGCTTTACGAACCGAAACGAGATATTCAAACTTGATGCTGAGTTACAAGAAGTCCCAAGTTGTTTACGAGCCCAAAGGTGTGGTTTGCGCCATCGTCTCCTGGAATTACCGTGAGTGAACTCGCCGATGGAGCAGAGCATTTTCTAAATATCATCCCGCAGCCCTCCATAACGCTTGGTCACCTATTATTGCATCCATCTTTGCTGGTAATGCCATTGTGTTGAAGTGTTCCGAGCATGTCGTATGGTCTACCGACTGGTTTGTTGGGGCAATCCACAAGGCACTTGAAGCCTGTGGTCATGATGCTGATATAGTGCAGGTTAGTCAATATCTATTGTTCACAAGACATATTTGAGTATGTTCCTAGACAGTTTGTTGCTGGCCCGACAAAGCAGAAATACTGACCAGGTCACCCTTAATCAAACACATTACATTTATTGGTTCTGAAGAGGTCGGACGCAAGGTACTGGGGTCCGAGTTTTCCCATTATAAATTTGCTCACTTGAATTCAGGTAGCTGTGGCTGCAACAGAACATCTTATTCCTGTGACACTCGAACTAGGTGGCAAGGACCCAGCTATCATTCTTCCGGATACTGACATCCAGAAATGGGCAAGTGTCTGGATGCGTGGTATTTTGTGAGTTTGTTCGTCCATTCCGTGTTAACCATCCTTTTGACTTTTGTCAGCCAAAATGCTGGCCAGAATTGTATTGGCATTGAGCGCTTGATCGTACACTCTGAGCAGTATGACGAACTCTATGAAACGTTGACAGAGCGAGCCAAAAAGTTGCGCGTTGGCTCTGTTTTGGCACCATCAAGAGAAGGCTACATTAACACGGTTGATTGTGGATGCATGCTTACGGATGATCGCTTTGACATACTCGAAAATCTAATTTTTGAGGCTCATGAAGCAGGTGCTCAAATAGACGTTGGTGGAAAGAAGTATCTCCATCCTTCTTCGGCCGGCAACGCGTACTTCACAGCAACGGTGCTTGGTGATGTCGACCGCAACTCAAAGATTGCGCAGACAGAGTGTAAGTTCTCCAATTGAGCATAATTGCTCATGCTAAACGTAGATCAGTGTTTGCGCCAATCGCTCTGCTTATTCGCTATGAGGATATTGATGAAGCAATCGAGATAGCCAATGGTACAAAATATGGCCTTGGAGCTAGTGTTTTCGGACCCCACCAAGACCTATGCTTGGAGGTTGCCCGCGAGTTGCAATGTGGAATGGTTTCTATTAACGACTTCGGAGTGTTCTACGTGAGTTTCAATTATAGATGCAGATCAATGCGTCTGACAGATACACATAGTTGAAGTACGTCGGCGGGCCGCTGTTTCAAACTGATATATTGACCTTTCTTTATAGCCAGGATCTTCCATTCGGGGGAACGAAATCGAGTGGTTATGGACGCTTCGGTGAGCCGACAGGATTTGTGACGACGCAGTGTTTCTGAATGTGTGACAGGCGGTCCTGAGGGTCTCCGAGACCTAACAAACCCAAAGGCGATTGTCACTGATAGATGGCCGTCTCTGATGCAGACGACAATTCCAAAAGTACTCGACTATCCTATCCGCTCTTTAGTGCGAAGCTGGTCAGCATTTCCCATACCTCGCTAACGACGACGCTCACGTAGTTGCCATAGGGACTTTGTCAGCGGGCTTGTCATCCTTCTTTACGCCGATAGTTATCGTACGCGGTTCCATGGCTTGGTGCAACTTTCGCAAGCTTCGCGGAGATAACGATGATGCAAGATTTTTGGAAGCAGTCGAGGACAGAACGAAAGCACTAGGTTGAAGGGCAACGCCGATATACTATCTACATACTTTACTTGCTATGGATCCAGAATTTTTATCTATCGCAACTTGGAGCGGGACTGAAGGCATCGAAAGAGGTGTACTAGGCTTGCCATTCGGCTCGATATTTGCTGAGTCATGTGATGCACCGAGTAGTTGCAAGTCGTGTTGAAGCGTAGTTTGCGACCGGCGTCCACCTCGACCACTACCGTAGCATGCGTTCGCTGAGCTGAACAGTTGCTGAATATCCCTTCATATGGCACGACAAACCGCGAGTATTTCCGCGTCCGCTACTATTGTTTATCAACGAATACGCACATTAGCAGACACGTCTTTGCGGTCTTTTGGAGTGTGGGTACAAGTTCGTTGTACCTGCCTGGTGTTCCTAACGCAGGCACAGACATTGTGCAACCCACCAGATCCGACTTATTCTCGTTTCTGCAGTGGTCATCACGTCTCTATCATACCCTGCACTAGCCATTTATTCTTCAACACCATCATATTCACGCCTTGCGTCTACGTCAAATGTCGTCGACTCATTTCTGGCCGACTACGTCGCTTTTGGCAGTGATGCCCTTCGAGATCTTCAAAACTTTTGGCAAGGACAGCCTAATATCCAAATTCTTGACGACGAGCTTATCCGTGCACGTTGCGGCTCCGACCGCACGCTTCGAGTGGAACGCATCTTGATACACAGCAATACAGTTGACGATGCCGGTGCATTGACTAATCAAACACTTGTATCTGCCTTGCAACTTGAACAGCGGATTTTGGAGCGCGTCCGGTCTCAGGGGGTACCCTGTCTAGAAGCGGGTACAAATGACTGTGTTGTATTCAGTCCTCTCGCGTTTTGGGATCACGATGAAGCACGTCTTCGGTCAGACACGAACATCCTGAGCACCCTCAGGAACTATGATGGAATTTCCGTGGCTGGAATCCCTATTACACCTCAGATGGTTTTAGCAGGACGGACTCTCGAGAGAAGCTCGGCGAACATCGACTCCGCGAAATTCCTTGTGCACACATTTGTTTTTCCAGAATCTGATTGCCTGAGCAAAACTAGCCATGATAACTGGCTTGAAATCTTGAAGAATCTCACGCAAGGCAACGACGCATTCACGGAGACCATCGAGCCGACGCTCATTGCCCTTGAGGTTGGTTTGACTTCCTTTCTCATCAATAATAGGGTATTGACGTACGCTAGTTTGATCACGGGCTCTCCAGAAAGCAGGGTCTCTCGTCCATTTCCTCATTCGTTTATCTTGCGTATGGAATATTTTTTGCATATGTCAGGAGGTCTATGAAGCGCATGAATGGAGTCCATACCAGAATTGGCTTGACTTTCACAGCCCTCTTCGAGATTGCTGCCAGTACCATCACTAGTCTCAGTGTCTGTTCACTGATGCGCTTCAAAGTCACTATGGTTCCCTGGTACGTTCACAGTGATCTTTAATGTAATGTGTTCTCATTGTGAGCTACTAGGAGCCTGCTGCCCATTGTAATAATCTTTGTCGGAGCAGAAAACATGTTTAATTTGGTACTGAATTAACCTTCTGTTGAAGTTCACTGACCTATTTCTCCTCTCGCAGGTTGATGCGGTTACAAAGACGTCCGTCACTCTACCCGTCAAGGAGAGAATATCGGAAGGCTTGAGTCGTGCTGGATTGTCTAATACCCTCAAGGTCGTGGGTTACAATTGCGTGCTGGGGACAATTGCGCGGTGTTCTACTGGTGCCATCAGCCAATTCTGCACGTTCGCGGTAGTGGTGTTGGTAGCTCATTGGTTTCTAGCACACACATTTTTCTTGGCTGTGCTTTCGATCGACATCCAACGATTAGAGGCGAGTGGTCTCCCCTTCCTTTGTGTTGCTGGGTTTCCTGACTATGCGTGTGAAGTTGGAGGAGCTTATCAGACAAAATCCGAACCTGACTCCGATCGCGGCAGGTACAAAACAAGAAACACCTACTTCCTGGCAACAGCGTATTGCTTATCAGCTCAAAGTCATGCTGAAGGGTCGTGCCATCACGAATATCAGTCTTTTGCTGGTGAGTTCTTCCCCCGAGAGTTAAACCCGGTACTTCACCTTGTCAGCTCTTGGCAACCACTGCGACGCTTTATGCACTCACCCGCCCAAGTGCGTATGACGATACCAACCCTGGTGTTACTTTTTCTCCCTCCTTTCCTTTGTTCACCAAGCAGCCTCTCAACCAAACCCAACATCCATCTTGGTGGTTGTGGAAGGTTCTCAACCCTGAAGAGCATCTTTTGGTTCATTTACGAATAGAGGTGCCCACCATCGTGGCTTTCCAACCAGCCGGCACGGTCAGCAAGAGTGTTCAACAAAGCCTTCGTTCTTCAACACCAACATTGGATATCGTGCTTTGGCTCCTCAAAATTCTCCCGATTTCTATGATATTAACAATTCTACCCCTTTATGCACTCTTGCTTTACCTTCTGAAGGATGCTGAGCTTTTGGAGGCTCAGCGAAACCGAGATGACGGAAGGGCAGTGTCACTACAAACCAGAACTGCTCTTGGTGATCTCGTCATTTTTTCGACGTTGCCACGTAGTTTTGCCACGGATGTGGAGCTGTTAGCAACGAGCAAAAATGGTGAAGCCCTTGCGGCGGTGGGCGTACAGAATGAAGTAAGCTTTTGGCGCATCAAGAACCCAGAACCAGTAGCCATCAAATCATACAATTTATCTTCTACAGAAACGATATCTGCCCTCGCCCTCGATGACAGCGGTGATTTCCTCGCATTCGGGACGGCATTGGGAACTGTGAATGTTTACTCCGTCTCCGGGAAGGATGTCAAACGCTACAAACCATTGGCACCTCTGGACATTTCGGGCGTAACAGAACTCCACTTTTCTTATCCGTCTTCGATCAATCCAAAAGAGAAAGCTGGGCTAAGTTTCCAATCACGCGAACTCCCATCCATTCTCGTATGCTATGGAAATGGGATTGTCCTACATTGGAAATTTGTTCCTCAACACTCCTCACACATCACCAAACTGATTTCATCATCGGCTGTGCTTCGGGCTAATATCATATCAATACGACCGACGGGCTGTCTCCTTGTGACCTTCTCCCTCGAGGATGGTTCAGTAGAAATCGGCGAGCTTGGCGATACTCCAGAAACCTCACGCTTACGGTGCGGCCTACCTGCTGGCAACCCGACCGATCGCGTTGCAAAGATTCATGCTTGCCAACTGAGAGTGGCAAACATCGAACAGACCATTATCGGTGTGGCCTCAGACGCCGGTGTGGTCTCGTTATGGGACGCCGCTTCCTCGGAATGCCTGCTGGTCATTGACGAACCCCATGGGACCATCGACCAATTACGACTTTCGCCTATCCGCTTGGAAACATGTCATCTTTGTGGAGAATTCCCTATTGACAGCTTGGTGGTGACGCTATCTGTTGGCCATAGGATCATTTCTTATCGGGCTTACTTCCCCTCTCGGTCGAGACATTGCTCCTGTCCAGGAAGTAGTCCTCAAGCGGGCGCCATTCTTGGCTCAGGGCGGCGCTCACGAAGCAGTAGTGTTGTTTCGTCGTCTCCATTCTCTAGGAGACTCTCGTCTTCGAGCACATCATCTGATTCAGATCCTTCCTTGTTTCCTGTTTCTGGGCACGGAATACTGTCTCGGAGAGCATCCGAGAAAGAATTACTGCGCCGTTTACCTGAAACACTTACCCCAGTAGATGAGTGTGAGGCGGACTATGTCTTTGGACCTCTCGACCGTTCGTCAGTTCGCACAGACGTCACAGTGGTCAAAGTTGGTGAAGCGACATCCGAGCGAGGTGGATGGGACGTTGTGGAGGGTAGGGTCGTGGGTGTCCGACGTATATCCCGCACCAAGGGGGAGAACAAAACTACGAGTCCCTATCCAACCTCGAGCATGTATTCTGCAGGTCTAACGAGTGCGGCCCTGGACCGATGGGAATGCTGGTCCTTTGAGTATGCTACTTCCGTCCTTCGAGGCTCCCCGATATCCTCTCTGTCTGACGACTGTTGCTTCTCCTCCGCATCGACCCCCGCGTCACCACCCAACGAAGATCATCCTCGTTTACCATTTACGCGCGTTGTAGCATTTCAAGTATCGCACTCGTTGGGCGTAGCCGGTTTTGGCAACACTGTTGGCGTGTTTCACTTTTCATGATCTCGCGTTTTTCTGGGATGAGTATCCCAAGCTTTGACATATTAGAGCCTGTGTATCTGTTACCATTGCTGTGATATCCTTGTGTTATTTATTGTACTATTAATTTCGCTTTCACTCGGGAGCCACATGCATTTAGGTTCTGAATCGGGTCTTTGGCTAGTCTGTTAATCCTCGTTAGACCATAGCTATCAGCCTCTTATAGTCTTCTTGAACGCTTTGGAAAGTCTCTTCCAGCTTTTGCAGTCGTTCTTCTTTTTCCATCTGGGCTAGGATTTCCTGGATTGGAGGCACTAAGCATACCACCCACAAAACTAAACCTTTGTTCACTCACGAAGTTGAAGCGGTAAAGCCGCTCCTTGACTTGCAGTCGGAATGCCTTCACACTCTGTACATCCATGGGATCGAGGTGTAACATGATGAGCATCTCCATGAGCCGATGAAATTGTCTCTACAACAAGCATCAGTCAGAGAACATAAAGAAGATAGGAACTACCTTACTCCTGCGATTTTAAGGTCTTTGCGCCACCTTTCTGACCAAGCTTTGTCGATGGGCGGTCCCATCTTCCCTCGCATTTTCATACCTGCAGAGCCACTCGGTCGTACAGACCGCAAACGAGACTTTGCTTTTGGGACACGACCACCTCCATGCGAAGTCATCGCACCTTGAGCGCCGAAGCCTTCGCTCATGAATTGTTCGTTGGAAAGAAGCATTCGAAGGTCATTGCGATCCCTCAAATCTTCAAAGGCTTCTGCAGGATCTTCCACTGTAAGCTCGGACACACCGGGACGCGACAAAACGAAATTGTAGGTCGCGGTGTAAAGTTCGGCTACGCGGGATGTTGATGTATGTTAAAGGCCCTTGTTAAGCGACCACTTACATCCATGGCCTTGCCTCTGGTATGGCGGAAGAATGACAAACTGGCTATTTGTGAATGTGGTAAAGTGGATGGACAACGTGCGACAAGAGTATATTAACCCACCTCAATCGCAGCCGAACTCTTTCTGGGAAGCAGTAGAAGTTGTACAATGATGAATACCCAATGAAATGATATGTCGCAATTCCATCCCTTCGTTTCCGTTTTTCGAACCTGCAAGCTTGGACATGAATATCCCAGGTAAATCGAGAAAAACAAGTAGATACCAACAGCACTACGAATTCCCAGCCATCCTCTTCTTCGTTAATGTATGACCCGGCTTCGATATAAAGCAGTATAAATATCTGCATTCTCCTATGAAATTCTCTGAAACCGGGATCTTCGAAGATCGCCTATAATATTTAGTCATCCAAACAGAATGATGTGCGGTTGGACCTTACATGGTATACTTCATACTCCACATTGCTCTCCCCCGATGGCGCAGGACGCGTATATGAGTGGATACATCTTCCGATAGGTTGAAAGCATGTGGCATCTTCCTCGACCCGGGCAAGAAACACTTCTTCCTCCGTCTCGTATCCTACATTTCCTTGTATACATTTTCTGGTCACAAAATACTAAGAGCACGTACCCGAAATGAATGAGCTAAGGACGCCCTCCACGTCATCCACAGTTGCTGACGAGGGGAGCTTTCCTGCATAACGAATTGACAAGAAATGCGCCAATGACCCGGATGCGAAGCGGAACTAAACTTATGTCAGCCATGTCTCCGAGGAAGATGCATAGCAACGTCCGTACATCAATCACAAGGTCCTGGTAGCCGTATATCTTCTCGTCTTCTCCGTATATCTGTTTGGTTTCCATCAGAGCTGGTTTAGAAGCACTTTGAGACATCCTCACTGGATACGTAAATGTTGGATTGAATCCTTCAAAGGACTCGTCATCCCCTAGTACTTGCTTGTCTTCTTGTGCGCGCACTTGCGATCATATGAATTCCCGGCATGTTGAACGGTCGATTGGATGTTACTCACCCAAGGAGAGCACGAGCGCTTCACTTGAATCAACGGTCCAGCCATTGTTGGCCATGATAGACACTGGAAGGATGGGCCCAAAGTTGAAGTGCGCGTAGGTCCAAGACGCGTTGTGTGCTCGTATTTTGTTGTCGCTGATGCTGGTTGGTGGTCAACGACGATGAACGCGCAGGCCCAGGGACCGACCGTACCTTCCGTCTTACTCCCCGAAATCCTCCAGTTCTCCCCACAACTTCTCCTGGATGATATTATCAACTTTGCGAACGAAGCTATCACCAACGCTGTCGATGGCCTGGAAGAATTTCTGTTTCGTTGGGCAAGTGACCGCGAACAGAGAATCGATGAAGACTGGGACAGCACACAAGATGTCGAACAAGGCTTGGTCGCGTTTCAGACACTACTAGAGTATCATACAGACATCGCATTCGACTTTTTCGAGACCTGGTCCCTGCGCAATATCTTCGCCATTCCTGCTGATCTGCCCATCGTCGTGCCCCATCAAGAAGGTCTTGATCTCACCTATCCACCGGAGAGAGAATCCGAACTCATGTCAGAGATTGACGAGCTGCGTAAAAAGATTGATGCGGCAAGTCCATTCAGGCGTTCTGAGCAACTTTAGATTTACATCTACCTTTCTGTTCTCGCATGTCAATAGCAACGACGCTTGAAGCGCTTGTTGACTCGGTCTGTCAGAACCTCCGCAGCTCTGGCAACTAGAAGCGAAAAACGACTAGATCAGTTATCGTTCCTTCAGTCGCCTCAACTACGCGAGCTTGGCCAGGTCCCTGACCAGCTGGAAAGCATGTTCTCGGCTGTTTCCTCTCTTCCAGCCCTCACACCGGAGTTCACTGCGTCGTTGACTCAATTGCCATTGGCAGATCCTGGAAAAAGGCCATGGGAGATCAGCAAGTCGGCCTACTTTGACTGGGCAACACAGCAAGCATTGGCCAAAGTCAAGCAACAGATCTCCGGAACTGGGGACACTACCATCGCGTCTTTGGTCAAGTTCACCGATACAATTGCAAAACCTAGTCATATGGTAGAAACATCCGCGGAGTTACCTAGTCCGTAAGAACACGGCACGGAAGGGAAGTTGGATGATTAGGTTAGGAATTGCGTACGGGCCTCCATTTTGTCATTGACATTGATTGATTTGTGCGCATCTTTTGTTCATCAGACAGAATTGTACGAGATCACTTTTTTGACATGTCTAAGACATCTCTGTAATGCCCATGGGGACCAATCGGCGTAAAAGATGTACTGCACGGTTTAATGTTTACTTAATATTCAAGATTGCCGGACCCCCGTGGTCATATGCAAAGTTCGCCTAGCTAAGAGTACTTCTCTTTGGTAGCGGGGAGGATTGGAGCTCATTTTTTTGTCCAATCGATTTGGCCGAGGAACGGCTCGGTGAGGGTTTAGGTGAGCTGCTTGAAATAGTGTCCGCTATCGCAGAATCCATGCTGACGAGAAACACTCCAACGGGTGTGAAACCTGTCCGGTTCTCCTGGCATCACCATCGAGGAGATCGGTACCCAGGACACCATCTTGTTCAAGAACCATGTTTGTGATGCCCGTCTTTCTTTTGACGTGTGCTACTCCGTGAAACTCAAGTTCCCTGGGTGAAGGGACAGGAAGCTGATCAACGATCTACGTAACAAAATATTCGCTGTGAGTTACCAACCTAAAAGAAGACTATTATCCCACTGCGACCCGGTTGCATGCACACATACACTGGCTGACGTGCCATGGCATCCTAAGCCTGCCCACCGCTTCCTTGTACAGCTCGTTGACTTGGCATCTTTCGCTGTATAGCACAAATCCTCCCATCCCTGGCTCCCATCCCGTGTACAAACTGCACGGAAGTAATAGATCGTAGCTGAACCTGTGCCGACCAGCGTATACAGGTCCTCTCGCGCATACCAACGCTGAGCTTTGAGTGCACCCAGTTGTGCAAGCTTTTCAACATGCCCAAACGGTTTAGGTTTGCGGAAGGACTGTAAGATATTCCGAGCGGAGCAAAGATCGAACCTTCATACATGAGCGTCAACACTTCTTCCGCAGAGGTCAACATTTGATACCGACCAGCCATGGTTGTGCATGAACTATGCGTCCGAAAGTCCCATACGCAGCCAGGATGGGCGCAAGTAGTATCAGAGTAATTGCAATATCGAGGGAATCCAATTCGAGTGGCATCCACTTTCATCCACCACTCACGTAAAATTTGATTCCAACGACTAGCATCTTCCAGATGCATGGGCGCGAGATAAGAACATTTGAATGTTGAGCTTGACAACAAAGTATCCAGGCATGCCTCCCGCGTACCATATTAAACAACGAACGCAATTCATACTGTACTGGTCGCCTTCGAAGACCTTGCATCAAACGTACTCGGACAAGTCACCATATATACACTTCTGTGTTACAGATATGAGCGATCCACCCAAACTGGCAGATCAGCAGGCTCCACGCCAAGCATCAAACTGGCGGGCCCGCTTCTCGCAAAGCCTCGACCGTAGTTCCCCTCGCCCTACGAAGGAGTCCGATGAGTAAAGATACCATATATAATAGGACCCCACACAGGAAGACCTACCCGATGAAAGCTGCGCCAGGGTCGGTAAAAGTCCTGATTCGGACGTCCGGTCTCAGTGGATGAGCCGATGGAGTCAGTGTCTTATGACTCACATGAGGCCCCTGTCGTGCGACACGCCCAAGTTCGTCTCAAAGAAGGACGAGAATTCTTTGGCCCACACGCGGGAGTTGGCCGCGTTGACGTTGTCGAGGCTCATCTACCCCGAACGTGGAAGTGAGCGTATGCGAGTCGAGAACCATGCATATACACACAATCTTGAGCATGATTGCAGGCTCGAAAGTGCCCCCAAAAGTGAGGTAAGGACTGAACTGGACGTCAATATTGAAATTCTGTTCATCTTTTCCGATCGTCTGTGCACAAAACTAGGGAAACCTGCGTCCGTCACAGCCTAAGAGGTCCATGTGTTGGCGGTACCTTTGAGAAATCAGAGACGAATTTCCTCTTGGCCTCTTCTGACTCGAGCTAATTTCATGGTAGTGTTCAGTATATGAAGGTTCGAATGGCCGGTTAACTTGCCTTGACGTTCGTGCTGAGCGTGATCAACGGCATGGTAGCTATCACTACAGCTGGGCGCTATCGGATACTCGAGTGGGCCAAGAGCGGGCAGAGTCGGGGACATGAAACTTGTCAGACAGGGGTGAATAACGTGCATATAGCCTATCGCCTCAAGCCCGCCAACATTATCAAAGTTATGCGCAAAAACTGGGTGACACACCAACGTCGTGACTCAATGCACAACGGGCGCCAAATCGTATTTTTTGCCAGTACCACTAACCTATCTGGGGCTGAAGAGACAGCTTTGGGCTCGCCAAAAATCCAATTACAACCAAGAAACACCAGATTATACAAAATATCATAGGAAGACATCGCACGCTGTATTCAATCCACATGTGCAGTTCGTGGATCGGCTCCATTCGCGGCGCGGATGTTGATCACACCGCCAGCTACAGAACTGAGGGCATGTGCGTAGAAGAAGGCTGCCCGTGCCAGCAAGTCTTGCTCGACAATCCCAAGCACGTCTGTTATCAGCAGCGGCCAGCCAAATCGTCTGCGGTCCTCGATCGTGATGAGATCAGATGCTCGAACAACACCATGATCATGAAGGTAGGCGAGGTTACCAGGATCTCGTTCATCGGTCGCAATGTAGATCCTGCGATCCTGGATCAGATGGAATCGGATTCACGGTTCGGACGACTTACAAGTCACTCTTTTCTGGTGGTTGGTGTTGGATAAACTCGGGATTGACTACAGCGTCGGGAACGGCGTAGGTGCCCAAAGATTGGGGGGTAATCGAATGCAGAATCTCTCTTCCCTTGTCCAAGCGGTCCTTGATCCGTTGTAGATGATCTCCAAAGTCCGCTTGCATGACCCAGTTGTAACGTACAACTAAAATGCAAACATCAGGCACACGCTCACCGAGAAACGCGAATGAAACCCACAATCACCACGCCGCATATGCGCACTCATCCACATTCGGCCACCCACAAGTTCCTGTATTCGTCGAGCCATCATTGTCGACAGCTCCATGACGCTGTCGGTGTGTCGCATTTGGAATAATACAAGTCGTGCAAAGGCGTCCCTTGCGGGTGTGGAAGTAAATCGCAGACTGGCCTTGGAGAAAAATGAGTCCATGTGCATCCAAAACACTGTGGGTGACTTACTGGCTTTCGCTGATAGTGGATTTCGCCTCTGAGCAGAACAACGTCTTCAGAAAGATCGTGAAAGTCGTCTGCAAAGCCACGAATTGAGTCACGAGGCGCAGCTTGCATGATGGGGTTCACGACATTCTTGACGAATTCCATCCCCAGACTGGATTTGGGTGTATCAGTCAACGAGGCAGACACCGGTTCCAAATCCTATACTCACGCCCCCTCAAATGTATGCAGAACCTCCCAGCCGTTGTCATTCAAGACTTGAATCAGGCTGTCGTCCGAGGTGACGTCTCGAAATCCGCTGTTTTGGAGTGTCGTTCGAGCGCTATCCAAAGACAAGATGCGTTGTCCATCAGCTCCTGCCCGTTCAAGGGCCGTATATGCGCCCGTCTTGGTTGGACTTGGCCAACCACCGTGTTCACCCCTTGCTGGATCACCAAGAAGTGGATCCCAGTTACCACGCGATTTCATCTCCTCCGATAGTTTGTCAACACGGTTGAGACCCCGAGGGTCGTACCACCAATTTTCGAGTACATGCAAGCTGGGTGGTTTTCCTTGTGTGTCATATACACCAGGGTTTTGGTGGTATTTTTGTGTGTCCCACTGCCCGCCGCTGAGCTCGAGGTCGGGTGAGAGATCATGAAGGCGAAGATATTCGGCGACGGTAATGACTGGGTGGTGGTGCCGTAGGTGGGTGAGGTTAAGCATGACAGATATGGGCACCTTCCATCCCATCTGCTTTTCTTCTGGCAATTGTCGCCACTCGTCGGAATTGATGGCGTCGCCTCGGTTAATCATTTGCGCGTATGCTGCGCAAACGGCGCTTTGCAATAGATCAGGGCGTGACTCTTACAACGGTGTGGAACTTACTTTTCGTATTCACATGCACGTGCGTAGATGTACGAAGGTATTATGACAGTGCGGTTGAGCAGTGAACCATGATAAAGAGCAGTCTCGATAATATAGCGCATCTGGAGGGTGTAAGCATCAAGACACGAGCACGTGCCAGGAAAGAACGGCTGACATTATTCCATCCCAAACCCATACTATAGTCTCGAGCATAGTATCCCCTTGTTCCTGCTACCATGGAGTGCAGCGCTTCGAGGTCTAGGTCGTCACTGGCCAGCAGTGACCCCTCGCTTGGTTGGGAAATGCTTTGAGAAGAAGGTATCTCGGGGACACCCCAATGGTTGGATGTCGCAGAGTCCAAAGGCAAAGTGCATCCTAACCCCGCGTTGTATGGAGGGCCAGCGAGCATGTACCCGCCCAGCAGGCCGGTCAGGAGGGCGAGCGCGAGGAATGTGTATGAAGAGGGGATATTTCTGACCAACCTGAACATGAACCACTGAGACCTGGGACGTGATTGGGAATCTGGGGAGTTGCTGACTGGCAAATACCCTCCCCACATGGGTAAAACTTGCAGGACAATATGTTGTTCGTGAGAATAAGATGTCTTCCAAATTAGGAGGGTTATGTCGTTCAGCCGTCTCAGTTTGCAAAGTGCTACTGCTGCGACTCGACCATTGACCAATGTTCATCGCACGCTGATACATTAGCAGCCAAGGAAACGTTCCCCGGGCTTGAATATACAATCACAGTTGTCGGTTGCGCCATTTGTGCGACCCACCAGAAAATTTCCATGCCTCATCTGGTAGTTCGTAAGCACTGCCTTTTTCTGGTTTTATTGACAATGGTGTAAGTTACCAGCGGTTGTTCTTTTTCGAATGGTCTTCGTGCCCCGCCTCCGCAAAGGAGGTCGTCTTCTCCTCCTCTTCGCCTGCATACCTTCTGCATGGGCCGACTACTACATTGACGATACAAACACGTCCCTCATCTACTCCTCCGGGCCAAAAGCTGCTTGGGCCCCGTAGGCCGTTGGTGCTGAAACCCTCGAATTGTTACTGCCAAACGGCACTTATCAGGACATCGATGCGTTCGTCTGCTGGAATCATACCTAGTACGCCTTTACGCCTCCTACCCTAGTTTAATTCGTTTACATCTACCTGCAGTCGATGTGAGTTGCCGCAACACATCCTTTCATTTCCGCGCTGACGCTCAGATAGATGCAGCATGTTTCGACACCGATTCATGTCTGCTCACTATTCCATTTACAGGTAGGATCATCAGTCCTCTGACCTTTCGGTTGCCTTAGCCACTCCATTTAAGCTCCGGCATCACTGTTTTTGTTTACCAAGCCGGACCCGTAGGAATCAACGCCAACATAACCATTGACGACGCACACGCTCAAACAAACGTGTTGAATGCACCTCCCGCCCCTGCCTACGAAATCGCCAATGTATCCATGTTCGACGTTCAGCAATTACGGTCTGGTCCTCACACACTCAAGTTGCTCATCAACGATCTTTTCGGGTCTTACAGCGGCATGATGTTCGACTACGCATATGTCAATGAGTCGTTCGTTACCGATCCAATAGTAACGACCACTGCGGCAATTAGTACAGTGACCAGTGCAGCCGCATCGAATACGACATCAGCGACTGGCTCTTCGCCTGTGCCACAGTAAGTTGATCACTTTCACATCGAGACAGAATCAATCCTCATGATCACCGATCGTGTTTAGCACTGATATCGGTGCGATCATAGGAGGTGTGATCGGCGCCGTTGCGTTGATCGTCGTTGGCGTTCTCGCGTTCCTCTGGATACGTCGGCGTTGTGTCCGCACATCGGATATGGCCGGCATTTACTTTGATAATGCGTCTGCACCGTTGGCCCTCCACGCTGGATACGACCCCCTCTTCACCAACGCAGCCAAGACGCACTGTTCATATACTGGACATGACCCCTCGACGGCGAGCCCTGGGGGGGAAGATACCACAGAAACACCCTTCCTCATGCCTCTGGTGCCCAATCGCCTCGGCTCATCAGAGGCCCACCAACACACTCTAAGCTCACCAGGCAGTAGTCAAGACTTGATCTCATTCGCTGCTACTCCTAGCGTCGCTGGCTCTTCCGGTGCACAAAGCAATATTCGCTCATCAGACGACGTCACGCCCATCAAGGGAGCGTTCGTTCTCGGCCTCGCCCCAAGATATGTCGCCGTCGTTGACAGACGAGCAAGCGGACTTTATAAACAGTTTCTATCATAATAACGTCCCTGCAGCGGCGATCGCTCGTGTGGTGGGGCGGATGCTTGCTGACCGGCATGCCGGTATTCGCGAATGGGAGAGAGACGAGACGAGGAGTCTCGCGGACGAATACGATGACGACCGTGCCGCCGAGTTATGACCTCGTCGCTGAAATGGGGTAGACGAACGACCCCGGGCTCGGTGGCGTTTTGATACTCGTGCGGGATGTCCACGATTGTCGTGTTTCTGGTAGGCCTTGATTAGTTGATTCTACGATATACCCTGTATGCAGTTTTCTTTTTCACGGACTCTGTATCTCCAATAGTTAGGAAGCCAACATGGTAGACCCGTAAGTAAGTACCATGTGGAATCCCCATTCTATCGGCAACACGACAAAAAAAAAATCCACTAGGGGTTTCATCGCACTCCTCGACCCTGCCGATGGAAGCCAGCTTGGTAACCAGACAGTACCGGATGGATGCAAGGATCAACCCAATCTCTTCAAGCGACGCCCATATAATGCTCATCCAGACTCGAAAGTTTGGAACTGGATGAGCCTTTGATCCTGGCAGTGGCATCGTATTGGGGCAGTGATCGTTAATTCTATGGTAGATCGATCTCATCGCAGAGCTCGTTCAATAATATACTTTCGTCGCCGTTTACGTGACGGATCTAGCAAAAAATACAAGCGATGAGGTATCGGGGGACCTGAGTGTGCCTGTAGAGATACATCTTGCGCCGACCTGCCAAGCCAACGAACAACCCGGACAAAGATTTGATCCGGGAGGACATGAACTACTATCCTGTCCAATAACTTCGGCAGTCACATTCGGTCACACTTTTGTCACCCATGCTGAAATCAAACTCAGCTCGGCATGTGCGGAGGACTGAAATGTCGTTCTAGTTAAAGTCGTCAGTACTAGACATGGTTGTACACCAGCACATATACTGTACTGATTAGAAGATGGTAGGTGATATGTATCAGTAGCACCATTAATAACATCAGCATTGTCCAAGTAATAACTATATATACCGTTGTGTCTCAACATGTGGGTGTCATGTGGCAAGAAGTGATTGTAAGATTTGTTATGCACGTCACATCCCAGGAATGCAGTATGAATGGGTTGCTGGGTATTGTGGGACGGCAAAAATGGTGACCGCACCAATTGCTACAGCGTCCTCCCTCGAGCAATTAGAACTCAGCCCCGGCATCATTCGGCATGCACGGTCAG
Organism: Guyanaporus albipodus; assembly: GCA_038088995.1. Lineage (NCBI taxonomy): Eukaryota > Fungi > Basidiomycota > Agaricomycetes > Boletales > Boletaceae > Guyanaporus > Guyanaporus albipodus. The sequence goes on along the minus strand of JBBPKA010000059.1, from coordinate 105,526 downwards.
AGTGACAATTCAGCGTGACACTGACCTTTTTTCTATCTTGCTCATTTCTGCCCTATTTTTGCTCGTTCAAGTTCGAAGAGGCTCAGAATATAGTATACATTATACCTAGTAAGGTACATAGTGAGGGACTTGTATGGAATTCATGTTTTGAGAAACTGCCAAAGTTGATGGTCGTGCCGAAGTTATTGGACAGGATAGTGTACAACATGACTGTCCCTGCCAGGGTGATTCAAACTCCCTCGTAGAGCGCAAAATAGAGCATACCCCAATCGGTCTAACCGTCTCGCATCTGATACCGATGCCTTGGCGACCGCACCGCGCCGTTGAGCATGTTGGACGACACAAATCCTTCAATGATGTATGCGATCGAGTCCGGGGGAGCACTTGCCAGTCGCAGCCGATCGATGATCTCGACTTGTTCGGTCGTGAGATGATATCGCGCTGCGATCTGTGGGTCTATGTGTGATGAGCGCGTGTCCCGCACGCGAGACGCACTCGAACGAGCATGCGAGTCGATACTCAGGTTGTGCTCTGGCAGTGGTTGAATGGCCGTCGAGCTCCGTCCAGACATGATGGACTGAGTTTGGTCCCACCTGTTGCCAGCAGCGGATGCGCTACTGGGGGCAGTGGACCGCTCGAGCGGGCGAACGGATGGGGTCCTCTGGAGTTGGGAAGATAATCCTTGCTGCGCGTACATCGCGAGCAACGAAGCGAAACCGTCCAACTCTGATATGGAGTGCTCTCCATGAACGATTGGTTCTGGAGACGCAATTCGATGCGCTGCAGTGGGTTTGCGCAAGTAAAAAAAGCCAATTACGAAGCCCGTAAGAAGGGCCAAGCCTCCCAACGTTCCCCCGACAATGGGACCAACGTCGACTCTGAAAAAACCAAAGCGGGGCATTAGCAGATGACAGGTCGAGCAAGGAAAGACCCGACTTATTAGAAACCATCGCGTTCCCCGCGGACGTATGGGTCGGCTGTTGGGAGGATGTCTGAGCTGGCGTTTGAGAAGGAGTCCAAATCGGCGTCAGAAATGATATGTGATTCTGCGTTTGTACAGAGAACTGAGACATCGTGAACACGCCGGTGGTTGTCACTGGGGAGATCCCTGGAGACGCCACAAAGGTCTCATTGACGTATGCGTAATCGAACTTCATGGAAGTGGGAGTTCCGTTCCAATCTAACAGGGTCATTTGTATGCTATGGTTCCCGGTCGGGAGACCTTGAATGCTGTACAAGGAGACGTTTGATACCTGATAGGTTGGTGGAGGGGGAGCCTGAGTCGAGTTGGAGACAGGTGTTCCACTGTCAACCGAAAAATTTGCTGACATGCCTGAAAGGCCGGCGTTGAAGACATATATTGTGATACCGGACCCTAGAGAGGAGAGTCAGGGCGGCATCATGGCGGAAATCGGGATGACAGACCAGTAAAGGGAATTTGGACGAAACAATTATCGGTTGTTCCGCATACCCCGACTGGAAGGAACGGTACGTGAATATCATAAACTAGCTGGAGAGAGCTCACGGGCACTGTTTAAGTCAGAAGTCAGAAGAAGCCCAGTGGAGGAGATGGATACGTACTAGTTTTGATCATAACATTGAGAGGGGTCGATGGGTATGGAGTAGTCGCCTGTCGAGTTGCTAATATTTAGCATGAGCGGCTCGGTATCCACGGAGAATGTTTGCCAGGTCATTCCTGACTGATTGGACGGGACAGAATATATGACGGAGGCATCAGCGTTGTCGATGTAATAGTCTGCCAAAGCGACTGTGGCAAGGAGTAAGGGAACGATGTACCAGACACGCGCCATCCTCTCTGAGCTGGGTCTCGGGTCATGGTGGAGGGAAGGGCGAGAATAAAAGCAGTCGACGAATCAAAAAACGATGCAGGCGGTAAGGGTACATCATGATGACACGGGTGTCGCTCGACGGCAAGAGGATAGCCATGGTGATGAATGTGCACGCACGCAAAACCTTTGAAACACGACCTGGATAGGTAGAACAAGAAAGTCATTACATGGCTTGTACGACTTTAGAGTCAGCGGGTCCAAGACGCTCCCACGAGCTATCTGAACCCGTTGACAAGGAACATGAGTGGGATGCTATATCGGCTTCACTAGATAATTCCGAAATAGTGTGCAAAAATAACACTGGCTGTGGAATGGGCGGAACATTGTCCACAGCATCCGAGAACGTGGATGAAAAGTCGAGAGTGGGAAGAACGAGTTCATGCTGTGCGCTGGCAGTGGTCCGAATGGGCGGTGGAAAGAATGCATCAGAGAGATCATTCATCTCGACCTCGGAAGAGGAACAGCCCGAGCGACTGTCGAAGGAGGCATTCATGGACGCGTCCTGAGAGAGTCCGTCCGGGTGTGTTTCTTCGAGGGAATACCACTCGTGTGCGCCGTGACCAAGGACGGAGCGGACCTGAGAGACGTTCCAGCCTCTGAACGTGACGCGCAAGATGGTGCACTGTTTTTCTAGGGGGTCGCGTGTGTCTTGACGGGGCCCAAAGGCATATGCATCCACGTTGACACCTGGGTCATCCCATACATTCGCAGCGTCGAGTTTGGCAAAGAGGGTAGACACTCTGAGAGAGTGGCGGCGGTGAGTGGTATGAATGGAAGTCAAGTCCGCGATCGGGAGCAAGGGGTGCGCATCGCCACTGTGAGTGCGAGCCGACAATGGGAGGCGCGCAGTCGGAGTTGGGGCGAGAGGGACAAGGAGGTGAGTAGTGACGGCGGGGGTAGGCTGAACGGGGAAGTAGACGTCGAGCTCGGATGCGTCACATTGAGGCTGAAAAACGGCTGGGATCGACTTGGGTTTGAGCATTTCGTGAGATCTCTGGAGTGACTTGTTCCGAGTAATGCGACGCATGCGACGAGCCTCTTTCTTCCTCGTCTTGACCTCCCACTCTGCTTCCCAGAGTGCCCTTGTGGCAATAGGGACATTATCGACCATGTTCTGGAAGATGGGGCGACCGGAGTGGAATGCGCGGGCGGTACCAAGACCGACATGGGTGACATTGGCTGGCACGATGGGTGGCCTTGGGAGACGAGGGGGCGAGAATGGGCGAGCGAGGGCGTGTCTCACTGGTAGAGATAATCGGGTCTGCGGGTTGGAGAACTGCCTTGGGGGATGACCCAAGGAGTGACCGGGCGAGAATGAGTGCAAATGGGAGGCGATGCGAGAGGAGAGGAAGGCGCGCGGGCCAGAGCGGGCAGAGAGTCGCCCGATGGCCTGACCGAGGAGACGAGCGAACGCGGCCATGCCTGAGAATCTTTTTGAGGGGGGTCCAATTATACAATGTGGCATGCCGACATGAGTACGTGGAATGACTAAGCAACATACGCGGGATCCGCTTTCTGATCATGATTTTGTTGCGCAACGACCGCGATACATCACTGGACGAGCTGGCAAATTTATAGTACGCTCGGACAGCCTTCAAAGCTTGACGGTAGCATCAGCAATGGGCTGATCTTTTAAAAATGTAGCACTCTGTTCGTCCTTCCATCCTTCATGTGGTCCTCCTTTTTTTCAGTCTACTATGGTCTCATCGCGTTGGCATTGACATCCTCGATCACAGCAGATTATTACGTCGACAACGCCAACGACACCGTCTCTTATACCTCAGACGCTGTGGCTCAGTGGAGAACCTTTTCTATCTCCACTCAAAACCTCACCTTTACCACTAGCGTCGGAGACATCGTCCTGGACCCTTCCAAGTGTTATGACCAGAACTAGTGAGCGTCTCCTCAGATAACGTACCCTCACATCGCGATCCTAACCCCTTGCAGCGCCGGTACGCATCCTCCCGTCATGCATGATCCGGGCTTCCTAACAGTGATCTAGTTGCCGCTTGTAACACCAACGACAATTGCCAGATACAATTTCCCTTCACGGGTGCGTACTCATACCAACATTTCGTGTCCACTTACTCACTACCATCCCAAGGATCCGGAATTGTACTCTATGTCGTCCAAGGGGGCTTTCAAGGGGTCATCGCAAGCCTTTCGGTAGATGGCGAAAATAATATCACCGCAACTTTGCCGCCACCGGGCCCACCTTCTCATCAAACCCCAAACGTTTCGATCTTCAACATTCAGCATCTCCCCAGTACAAAACATACCGCAACCGTCAACGTTCTCAGCTGGGAAGGTGGAACGTCGTCTTTTTACTTTGATTACGCCCATATCAACGAGAGTTATGTCAAGGCCCCCGCTTCTACCCCCACCCCTTCTTTTCCTTCCTATTCAGTTTCGATGACGCTGAATACCGCGGTTATCTCAACTACTTCAGCAACACTTCAGTCCCAGGTTGCACAATCAATGAACACATCCTCATTTTCCCCATCCCCCACAACATCCTCTGCACCTAGTAGCTTCGCACAAGTCGGAACTACCTCTCCATCCCCCAGTACCAAGTTCAGGTATGCCTTCGAGTGAAGCCCCTCCCCAAGGTGCTGACACCAGCCACCAGAGTAAACATCGGTGGCGTGGTGGGTGGCGCATCTGGTGGATTAGCCGCCCTCACTGCCCTGTTAGTGGCCGTCGTCTTCCTCAGAAAGCGCAAGGCTCGCCAGACAAAGCTAGAGGATAGCCGCAGGCCCGACCCATTCCCTTCCACGCTTGCCTTGACCAACGACCAGGCCGTGTCGTTTACAGCACGTCCCCAGCCGAACGAAAAGGTACAGATGCGTCTCGTACCCCACGATAGGGCCGCACATCAACCGCCGGGCGAGTCCGATGGCAATTCGAGTGCCCTTTTCTCCTTGCCAGTCGTTTGCGATTCAGGCAGGGTGACAGATCCCGAGGCCTGTGTACCGACGATCGACGACGCTGCTATCGATTGGGAACCCGAGGATAGATCGTCTTCTAGTTCCTATCACTTTGTGGTTGGAAGTGCTCCCGCCTCCACGGCCGATTCCGCTCCTCCTGGTTATCAGACACTCCTAGGGAATCCCCCTTGATACCGTTGACCTGCATAACTAGGCATCAAATTTCGCCATCCATCTGACTTCAGTATACCCATTTACCCACTCCTGCCGACAGATTCACTTCATGGAGATCGACGTATTCGATATGATTTGTAGATAGGTTTGTGTAGCAGTGCTCCAGGTACAACATCGTAGTGTGCGTACATCAAAAGCCAATGTGACAACAAGAGGGGAGCATACAGATATGCAACAAACTTTCCGGTATACACACACACACACATCCTCACTCTCCTCGCGCGTAATCATAACTGGGTGGCGCTGTGCCTGTCGTCGTCTCCCCGTCTCCGATGAAGCTCATCGTCGGCCGCCACGGTGTAGCACCCACCACTGGCACCTGCGAAGACGAGTTGCCCGGGTTCAAGTGCGAGCGCAACTCGGGGTCGTTATAGCCGGTAATACCTGCGCCTTGCGGATTCGCCAGCATGCGTTCGAGCACGCGTGCGACGACCGGCGCGGGGACGTTGTTGTTGAACAGGCTGTTGACAAAGTCCGCCTGGTCGTCCGTCAGAATTGCGTTCGCCGAAGGTGTATCAGGAGCGTCGGCGCTCGCGGGCTGGTGTTGTAGAGCGCTGCTGCCCGGAATGGGCCCCAACTTTTCGCTGGGGTACGTGACCGGCACGGCAGCAGACGCCGCCGGAGCTGGCGTGGATGCGTCTCGATTCTGAAGTGCTGCTGCCGCCGTTGCAACGCCGACCGAGATCGAACCAGACGGGGTAACGCTCTCATTGCCGCTCGATGCAAGGCGCGAATGAGAAAAGTCCGTCGCTCGACTTGGGTTGCTCGCATCCCGGGCGGTGGAATCGGGCGGTGAGTCTGCGTCCGTGTCCGTCCACGATTGCAAGGGACGGCCAGAAGGTCCGCCCGTGGCCAGAGCAGAAGAACTGCCGAATGGGTCCGTGGTAAACGTACCCACGTTGGCATTGGTAAACCTGGATTCAGGCTCTGGTAGGAGCGGGCTGGGTCTTTCGTTAAGTCTCTCTAGGTATTGACGACGACGCTGACGACGGAAGTAGAGGAGTGCCAAGGCAATGAGTGCAAGAAGACCGACAACACCCCCAACAACACCGCCCACAATAGCAGCAATGTTGGTCCTGGAAAGAACAGCCTTAAAAGCAATGTAATGAAAGTGGTCGTGGTCCCTACTTTTTCGAGGAAGATAAAGATGCGCTCGAATTATCACCACTACCGGATGACGAGCTCGAGGGAAACGCCGTTGCTCCTGGCGATAGAGAGGAATGTATTGATATGATGGCCGCAGAGGTTGCAATGGCAGCCAACTGGGAGTTTGTCTGAGTTCCTCCCGAGCTCGTTTGTGATGAAGAGGCAGCCTGTGAATTGGTTGACGCCGGTGCCGAAGATGGAGACTGCACGGGGGTAGAACTTGGACTCGGGTTTGGGTTTGAGCTCGGACTCGGGCTCGGACTCGGGTTTGCAGTCGAACCAGCAACTTGTGCCTGATTGACGTCGATATAATCCAACATCATACCACTAAAGCCGCCATTCCAATCTTGTACCGTCATCACCGCAGAATGCGATCCCGAAGGTATGTTTTGTATACTGAAGAGGGGGACACGAGGGATATAGTATTGTGGTGGTGAGGGTGCAGGAAGGGTCGCCGTGGTGGGTGAACCCGAATCTATGGAGAGAGAGGCTGTCATGCCTTGGGGGCCAGCTTGTAAAACATAAATGGTTATTCCGGAGCCTAGAGTATGATTGCATTCGTCTCTCATCCGAGGGAGAAGACCCGAAAAGCTTGCCTGTGAATGAGAACTGCACTGCACAGTTGTTGGACGCTGAACATGCGGCGTCTATAGAACCAAGCTAGTATAGGCAGAATACGCCGTTCGTATCAGACTTACAAGTACTACGAGCATCGTACGATCGCCCGTAAGCATCGAAACTGATAACACAATGCAACAGTGAGCACTTACTATGTGCCATCGTAACATTGAGTTGCGTCCACGGTTTGCATGGTCCCGTTAGGCAACCGAATTTCTAGTACCTCTCCGGTATCAGAACCAAACGGGCCCCATACAGGACCGGCTGGGTTTTCCGAGAACTTGAGTACCGAGTAATTACTGTCGTCGATAGTATAATCCGCACGGACCAACGTCCAGCACAGAACAATCAGAAAAAACGTAAAATGAGGTTTAAACATGGTGAAAAAAGGGGGAGAGCGGGCAGTGTGGCTCGCCCAATCCATCGAAAGAAAAGCGCCTGCGACCTGTCAAGGAGTGGAAGGGACCAGGAGCACTTGGGATGTCCCGGGTAGTCTACTGTAAAGCTGGATTAGGGAACGAAAAGAAAAGGGAAACTTGACCGTTTTGCAGTCCAGGGAATATTTTGAGCCCAGCAATGCCCTGATGCTCTGATGATGCCGTACCTATTGCGCTCACGGGTCTGATCATCAGTCACCGTTGAAAATTTTCTCGTAACGGTGGAGACAAACGCACAGCTTGAAGGCATCCGGCGTCCTATGCGAAAACAAAGACGCATCGGTCCCTCAGAATCATACAGTCAGATCAGCAGCTCAAAGTAAAAGTACAACTTCATCACCTGAACTTGTTGCCGCGTACGTGCGCTCAAGGTGGTGTTTGAGCGTGGCCCTCTTCTTCCTGTGGGAAGCCGTCGGTAGTGATCGAGTGGAGCTGTTCCAACGACAACGATATTCTGGGCGCTGGTACTCAGACCATATGTGCCGTCAGCATCGCGTGAACGTTTATCACGTAGCAAGTATTCAACGTTCAGGAGTTGTCGTTAAGGAGGCGCTGATTTCTATGGGTCTTGGTCTCGATCAAATGGTTTTGGATCCGACTGGTGAAATCTATCGTTTGGGTACAAATGAGAATGTGTTTATAATGTGAGATACTACCACCACTTAACATGGTTGATCGACTCGGCGAGTGTTAGTGGCCCGAAATTGCATCGGAGCCTTGTAAGCCGTTCATCGAGTGCTCGTCGAGCAGGCCCCAAATGGGAATGTGGCGTACCATGCGTTCTTGTCCAATCGGATCCTCTGCTAACCCTCGCGTAGACCGCGCGTACGCTCGCAAAACTCTTCAAAGAAGGCAATGTATCAAACGCACTTTCCAGATGCGCCCCCATTTCCGAACACTCCAGGATATAGTGGGCAATACAGCGTCGTTTTGTCCTGAACAGAGCAAGCTCTTGGTCGGACACTCATCGACATATCGAACTCTTCTAACACCAGGACTTATGACACTCCAAACGGATTCTGTCTGGTTCACAAGGATAAAGTACAATGTCGTCTTGTGGATACTCCGCATTGCCAAACACAACTTTCTCCGACACGAAGTCCTCTAGCGCAGTGTGACCAACTCTTTAAGATCCACCTCCGTCAGTCATCAGTCATTCAAGTCAAAGATTGCATCCACGAACCTTCAGCCGACGTAGGATGAATCGCAACCGTGTCATCCAAGTCCTGTTTACGTGCTGTCACCAGTATGTAAGCGCATGTAGGCCTCGAGATCTCGAAACGTACCGCCCATTTTAACGGCTACTGCAAAACCTTGCAGGGCCTCGTCGCTTCCTAGCCCGATGATATGAACACCTACGACACGTTCCTCCTCGCCTACGACGATCAATTTGTAAACTGTCGGCTCTTTGTGGGCTTCTGCGATCTGTGAGAAATAGAGTGCTCGGAACGATGACTTATCTGAAATCAAACGAGATCAGACGTATCGATCACGACGAATCCCATTCCACCTACAGATCTTTACATCGTTGCCGTATTTCTCATATGCTTCTGGTTCTGTGAGGCCTACGGTGCCGATGGTTGGATGCCTGTCTCAGTTTAGTATCGCATCGCAACCATGAAGACTCAACTGACGCAAAGACAACAGTGGGAATATTCTCGTATGAGAGTTTGTCGTTCTTGAAATTTTCAGGGCCAAAAAGTCTATTGGATAGCCGCCTGCCAGCTGCGATGGCAACGGGGGTGAGCAGAGCTTTGCCCTGCACGTCCCCAACCGCATATACGCCCGGCACAGTGGAGTTCTGGTATTCGTCAACGACGACGTCGCCTTTCTTATCCAGCTTGACTCCGAGTTCTTCTAGTCCTAGGCCTTCCGTGTTTGCATGACGACCAATTGCCCAGATCAGGCAGTCAACTTCAGTGGTCTGACCATTGTGATCGTAGATCGTGAGAGTCTTCCCCTTCTCTCCTTCTACGCGCTGGACTCTAGAATGCTTGTGGATCCTGACTCCGGTATGCTCCATCCATGGTGTCAGGGTGTCCTGTAGCGTAGGGTCAAAGGTACGAAGGACCTTGTCATGTCGAATAAAGAGATGAGTCTCAGAACCCAACGCGTTGAGTACACCAGCGAATTCTACAGCGATATAGCCTGCACCGACGATTGCAACACGCTTGGGTTGTTCTTCCAGATCGAAGAATCCATCAGAATCGATACCATAGCTCGCTCCGGGGATTTGATCATCCGAAGGGACTGATGGCCGCCCGCCCGTCGCAATGGTTATATGATCCGCATGAAGCGTGTATTTCTGTCCGTCTGGGCGAGTGACCTCGACGGAACTTGGAGACGCCAAGCGCGCAAACCCGGAGTGATACTCCACATGTTCTCTCTCAAGATTGTTCTCGTAAATATCGTTTAACTTGTGAATGTATGCATCGCGCTGAGGTTTGAAGGCAGCCCAATCAAACTTGGGCTCCGGGACCCCTTGGAAATGGTACCCCGCGGATGCATGACGCAATTTGTCCGCCAAGTCAGCAGCGTGCCACATGATCTGAAAAAAAGAGGATGAAGCTTTCAAGATACTGTCACGAACAACTTTCACACCTTCTTGGGAACACATCCTGTGTGATTGGGGACCATGAGCGAGACGAGTGTGCTGCAAAGAGCGGAAATCCTCACCAACGTTGACGCATGTACCGCCCAGGCGGGGGGAACTCTCGACGACGGCGACCTTCTTGCCGTACAGAGCCGCACGACGCTGCAGAGAGGATGAGATAAAAGGATGGAGGACGCTTTAGATAACTTACGGAAGAAGCGACACCGCCGCTGCCACCTCCGATGCAAATGTAATCGTAGCGTTCATGCTGAGGACGGTCTACCGGTGCCATCTTGGTGGGTGAAGAAGTGAAATATCTTGACAACTGTGATGCGGCGGGGTTGAATGACTAAGTGATGGACATAGACACGCTAAGGCTACCTGGTGAAGTCGGGCAGATGCACGTTGAGCAGACACTGGCGAGAAGGAAATTTTCTCTGCAGACGACGCTGTGGCATATAATCGGGCAACAAGCTTTGACGAAGAGACAATCATCCTCGGAGATGTCTTTTCGATGCGTTTTATGCTGTACGTCCCTGGCAGGCGGTGCCAACAACCTTTCTAATCCGCCTCAGTTGGATTCGTCATGAAACAGAACATGTCAAACACAGGCGAATTTCACGTGATCAGATGTCACGTGACTAACAGCTGCTGACCCTTTGACTTCTTGCTTGTGCTCGTAGAAAGTCTCAAGTGCGCCCCAGCGTAAAATCTTGACTAATTATCTGTTGTAACTTATCAAGGACATTTCTCCTTTTCTTAGATTTCCCCCCCCCCCGGCGACACCGCGGTCAATTCGGACCCGTTTACGCCAGTGGGGTGCGTAGGCTGCGGGTAGTGCATTGCGACACGGTGTGGCCTCTGTGAGTCTTACTTTGGTATTTGAAAACAGATGCACTCGTCCGTGCCCGCTCGAATTTAGCGGGCAAAGGGCGGTGAACATCAGCTTTGTCAATCATCCATCGGGCAATTTCTGGGTAACCATCCAATTTATCACTTGGCGGTGACCTCATTTACTTTTCCCCTCTACCCCCGCGTGCACCAGACGTGCCACCTTGTCGTGAGTCGTTCGACTGTTTGTTCACGCCAGTCCATCACCCCACGGGCCCCCGGCTGCGGTGGCATAAACAAGAGATAGCCCATGCTAGTATTCTCACCGAGTCACGTCATCTTCACAAGTGTGGTTGATGGCAATGGAACCATCATACACGACTCCGCCGATTCACGGATCTTCTCCGCTCGTGCTTGGCACTAGCGACGGCCGTGCTCGAATCATACCCGGTGAGTACCCGCGCAAACAGACAGACAGACAACAGGCAGACAGACAGGGGGGTTGAACGGCGAAAGCGCTATTTTTGCCGAGATTCATTGGTTGTTACTGGGGTATTGACACGCCCCTTTTTGATGACCACAATAGCTGGATCGATCCTTGGCATTGTCGGGCCACGAAAAAGTTCAAGGGGTTCAAATGACCGTAAGTTGCGGTGAATGAGACATCACGTGCAAAACGCGGTGATGCATTCGCATCACAGAGCATGGCTGGAATCCACCCTTCGAAGCTGGGCGTACCCGAAAGCCACGAATTAGGGGTGCGTGCAGTGTTGGGCTGGAAATTACCACCTTCCCCGACGAAAATCACCCATAGCGTGCTTGTATGGGTGTCTCGTTGATGATTACAACTCGCGCTGACCTTGTGGTACCTACGAGTGGCACTGCAAATTCGAACAGGGCCTTAGAGATCTAGAGTTTTTTGAGAATCATAGCACGAACGGGGACGTCTCTAGCATTTACTCGATTGTTTACTACCATTGAGTGCTTCCCCTCTACGACAACTCTCCCTTACCCGTAACTTAGGGCCCGGTCACCAACCCAGCAGGAGAGGTCAGAACTTCCACGATCGATCGCAAGGACCACTAGGGCGTACGGTACTTAAATGAGGTATGGCTGTGTCTCATACCAAGACCTCGCCACCGGTGCGAGGTTGGTGCCGTGTCTCTACTTCACTGAAGGCTGTGTTCTGACGTAAAAGTGGACGATTTACAGTACCATCACCATTTGTGGGGTGTCGCTCCCAAGGGTTGAATTTGACCTCGAGAATTACGTGCTGGGCGCACTGCGGGATACTCGCCACCACAGAGGAGCATACATCCGACCAGTTCATGTCCGCAAGCTAGCAATGTGACATACGTGCAAAGGGTGCGGGGTTCTCCGGAATGTCATTGACAGCGCGTGTTCACGGCGATTTCCCAGCACAAATCTCCGGAATTCTCGCGAGTTGTGTGAGATTGCAAAGACTTTATACCCTCGTGTCTGGAGGACCCGTCTAGAGCCTGTGAGCTATTTTAGCAATCATCACACATACGTGTTGTCATCATCATGTCAGTGATCGAGCTGAAAATGGTGCTACTGCAGTAGTGCCAAGTGGGAATAGCTTACTGTAGTTGGGACACCTGATTCGAGTTATGTATATCTGTTGCCAATATTGAAGGACTCGGATCATCATCGTACTTGAGGTTGAACGTTGAACATTGGGTGATATGCAAAATTGGAATGAAGTACCGTATATCCACGTAGATCCTGGCAGGTAAGTTTCTGGGATCAGTGGGTGGTCCTTGAGTGATCCATCTTTGATATGGTGGCGGCACGCATACATGTCGTTCGAGCCGGTGAAGGGAGGGAATCAAAAGCCAGCAAGTCTCACATATATTGCTTGCGCAATTAGATGAAGGACCGAGTGTGGGGCAATCGTGGCGCGCTTTAAATCAGGCACACATGCATGTGGCCAGCTGGTCCTTGGCATAAGTTGGCGGTGCTGGCGCTTCATAACACCAACAGGCATTATAAAGCTGGGCTCGGATCCTTTCCGGGAGTTGACCTGTAAATTGTAGCCCGTCGTTGAAGTGGTTGCCCTCGACGCGACGGCATGGTGTGAGAACGTATTAATAATGATATGGGTCACCAGGAGCGACTCATCTAGGTTTTGTATGATTGCATAGGAACCGGAACGCCACCGTCGACGTCGCCGCTTTGGTTGCGTAAAGGGCGCTCTATGTTTGAGCGACGGCGGCGGAGGTTGTTATCTGAGCTCATCAATCACGTGGAAGTCTTCTTGGCGAGAGTACTCAGAAGTCGGGGATGCGGCGCTATTTCTCCAATGCGCCAACTTGAATCTAATGTGTACCACCGGATGTTCGCGAAGGGATGGGGAACGCATGGGGAGGTAGTGGGTGCGGTGGGAGACGAAACGTCGACGCGATAATGACATATCTCGCGGGAAGATGTGCCTGTTTAGAACCGCGTCCGGGCGAGATGAGCGAAATGGGGAGCATCGTGACGGAGCGGTAGCGGTAAGTAACGGCAGACGGTGGCCTCTCCCTCTCTCTCTCGAGAATCGTGGTCGATGAGTTGACATGGTAAGACACGTCAGTCAAGAAGCAGAATGTATATAGTATTGGCCTCAGGTGAAACGCGGAACGGAGTGCGTCATCTTCGTGATGCTTATGTATATGAAAGCAGATGGGAGGAAGTTGGTCAGCTTCCAACGTTATCTGTGATGAGTTGTCGCGCATTGCTGCCTTATTCGAGGTCGGCATTCCACAAGGGAAAACTCGCGTGTGTGTACGTTCATCCGCTCTTTTCGCATATCTGAAACTGACTGGATGAAATCTGTGCGCGATGCTGTGGGGAAAGCTGGCGAAGAAACCCACGAAAAAAATGATGATAATAGTGTAGCGTCGAAGAAGCCATCAGCCCATGACATCTATGCGTAATCAGTATGTATGGTGGAACTCGCGTGAAAAGCCAGAAGGTGTGACAGCCGATGACGACGCTAAGAACTCGCACATGAACCGATCGTCGTGGAAATGTATCATCGCTGCCAAGGCTCTTAGTCGAACCGTGGACGAACTTGCGGCACAAGCCGCTCGAGGACCAGATGTCCACCCTCAGGTACGTACCCGGTTTATTCCGCGCTCATGCGACTCGTCGTTTGGCAGAGCCTGCAGGTGACGGGTCCGAGCATCGTCCGTGAATCGCGGAGTGTCAGTATCGAGAAGCGAGATCGAGCACTTTTTCTCTCTCGCTCTCTTTTTTTTTTTTTTTTCGGAGGAGAGGGTGGGCCACGCGTCCTCCTCCACTGCGGCTGCGGCGATGTGACCGCGGAAGTAAATGACCGGACAAGGAAGGGGGGTCGTCAAGGGGGGGGGTTGCACCACAGAGGTTAGATCTGAGATCTGCGTGCGGAACACAGCCCGAGCAAGACCCCGGGGAGTGCTGTTGTGTAGGTGGCATGAGAATAGAAAAAGGAAAAGGAGGGGACTCGCCGAGCGCGTTCTTCAGCTTCGACTCTCTCCCCTCACTGGCCTCGTCTCGTCCACAATGACGGCCTCCATCCTCCTCCGCTCTCCTTTTCTCCCCTCCCCGTCGCCCTCCCCGTCGCCCTCACCCATCTCCGCGCCGCTCCCCGCCCTCCAGCCTGACCTCTCTTCCTCCTCCTCCTCCTCCGCTTCTGGTTCGTATCTTGACCTCCATCGCGCATCCTCCGCTCGGTCCACCCGTCGCATACGCTTTGCTCCTCTTCCAGAACCCAACAGAGATCTTCTCCTCGACCCGCAGGACCCCTCGGCTAGTGATCCGCAGCCCGACGCAAAACCCACCACACGCCCCGTCTCTCCTCCAGGTGATATACACGATGGATTCATCGCCCTCTCCCCCTCAGTCTCTCCAGATTCTACTCTCTCCAGTGTACGCTCCACACCCACCATCCGTTTGTCGCCTGATATTCCCTCCAAGAACTTCCAAAACTCAAACCTCAAGATTTTCCGTCCCTTTTCTTTCTTCCGTCGTGCTGACTCTTCTTCCTCGGGGTCTCCTCTTTCTCACTCCACCTCGCTGCCTAGTTCACGCAATCCTTCACTCTCCTCTCTCACTCGTTTCTCCAATTCCGTACCCAACTCCCCCTCTCTTCACTCAGCAAAACTTCCCCGTATCTCGACGGAAGACGTGTTATCCTTTGGCCGAAAGTCCATCTTCCGCCCCCGATCAGGTTCCGCGAATAAAACCCGTTCACCTCGCACATCTTCTCCTCCTCCGAGATCGTCGCATCCGTCCAAATCCCTCCAGCGCTCTGTCTCTACAGGTTCAGCCCCAGCCATAAAACACGACTGCAGTGAGGGCTCTAGTCGATCCTGTGACACTGCCCCAGTCGCCGGATCGGGCCCAAGGAGGAGGCGTGCTTCTTCCTCGGCACTATCACTTGGCGCTGGCGGTGGTCGACATTCTTCCCCCATCAAAATGCTCCCAAGTGATCCACTCGCCCGTCCAAGT
This sequence comes from Guyanaporus albipodus, assembly GCA_038088995.1. Classification (NCBI taxonomy): domain Eukaryota; kingdom Fungi; phylum Basidiomycota; class Agaricomycetes; order Boletales; family Boletaceae; genus Guyanaporus; species Guyanaporus albipodus. The sequence continues at coordinate 90,396 of JBBPKA010000059.1, read as the reverse complement.
ACCGCTCCAAGTTCACCTCTCGCCCGCCCAAAAAAATATGTCAAGATGCTCAACGGTAGAGTTTATGGCGCGAAGAGGTACGCAGGTAGGTATTCATATCCCCATCAATCTTTCAGTCGCTGAACGCCATCCACAGCCCAAACACTCGCCAACCCCTTTGCTAATGTTCGCGACGATCCCGAGTTCGTCGAGTGGGGTTATGGTGGAATGGGTAGCGTTCATGCTTCCGCCGATATTGGCAACGACATGTGGAAAGGGTTGCAAAGGAGTGAACGTGGTGGTGCGTTACTCGCGGGCTCCTCTCCTAGCCCACCTTCCGTATCAACTTATTCTTCTACCCCCTCTGTGGGTGGAGGCAGGGGCGGTGGAGCACGCGCAACTTCCCCGATTGCCCGCAGGAAGATGTCGGACAACGTTCTCGAATGTGGCATGGGCAGTGTCAACGCTGGTGGCCCGGATGAAGACGACGGTAGTGGTGTGGCTTGGCTCAAGAAGCGCCGTGCAGAGAGAGAGGCGAAAGCCCGTCTAGCGCAGGAAATAAACGAGATCGACAGGAGAAAACAAGAAAAGAGGAAGAGCGGTGATTCGATCGATGCAAGCATGTATGCGTCTACCGCATCCGCTGCTACCTCTTTGACTGCCTGCACCTCCGCTGCGTCGACAGACTTGACGACGCCGTCTACCTCTCCTCTTGGATCCAGATCCCCGAGCATAACAGACATGAAGTTGACGTCGTCTCCTGCCTCCGATTCTCATGGCCTACCCATGGTGGCACTGACTACAGAGCAATCTTCGAACTCTGGCGATGTATCCACATACTTATCGTTGAAGGATGAGCGCGAGCATCACATTCTTACTGCCGTCCGGATATCCCCCAGTATCTCAATTTCGTCACATAAACATGAGGGAGTGCCTCTGAGCCCAGTGGATACAGAGACGACGACGAGCACGAATTCTTCCGGCGACGATGTAGAGGAATCGAGCCGGGATTTCGAGGAAGAGGCTGACGATGATGATTATAATGAGCACGACGTTCAGGTCAGCTGTTTGCTTCCATCGATGACGACGATAAACACTCTTTCTACAGGATCTTGAGAGCAAGACTGCCCTTGGAGCCGGCGTGGAGAAAATCAGTCGCCACGTGGACGTCGAGGCGCGATAAGCGTATGAGGCGTCTGCCCACGCGCTTTCACCCATTGCGCGTGTCGGAGAGGGGAAGGATACCCCATTCTCGATGCATCTTTGTTCAGTGTCTTTTCCTGATCTTGTCCAGTGTCTATCCTGCATGAAGGAGAATGACATTCTGGGCGGCCCCCGCCTCCCCTTTAACATCAAGCTGGAAATATCAGATGTCTCGTGCCCTCAAGGCCATGAAACCAGCTGACCCACGTGTGGCCGTGGATGGAACCCCGTTGGTTGCGACCGCACCGGCCCAATATGCGCCTTTAAAAAGCAGATCGCGCTTAGCGAATCTGATGTCCATTTTTACGCTCTCAGTGCTTTACTTCCCCACAGCTTTTATTGTACATTCTTCGCCTTCAGGCCCATCAACACTCATCGTCATCCAGTTCCATGCACTCCGCTCTCTCCCATTCATTTTCCCTTGCCACGAGCTTTATCGAACACCGTAGCTGACACTTTGTTTTCCCTATATTCTCTGGTTGTGTGACATGCGCCTCCGACGGTCATCGTATCGTGGACTTGCACTGATTGCGTATATCACCCCCCCTTTCTTGTTCGTGCATGTACTTTTCGACCACCGTCTTGCCCTCACTCGTGCTATCCTAAACCTACGTTTAGTTTATACATATATGCATTTGTATTGCTAGGCTGTCGTCTCGATCTTGTCGAGGGAGGGGTACTATTGATTCTGGTTTTAACGGGTCGTCTCCACTTTGCTGTCAATCAGACATGACAGAGTCTCTTCTTTCCATGGTTGCAATTTTTCTTGCTATCTCCTTTTGAGTGTGTATGCTTCCACCTCGCTGATGTACTTATTTGTACAAAGATAGAGCGCAATGTTACGGCGGTGACAATGGGCCGAGTGAGCGAGGGGTATTGGCCATAGGTGCCCACACCAGCTGACGTTTGCCTCATTGTGGAGACTTGCCACGAACCCGTGCTGATAGAAACTTTCAAAAGGTAGGGTGACTTATACTCTATTCAACAGGTCTGGTCCGGGAAGCATGACGTCGGGAACGCGGCTGATTCATTTCCACCACGGGCGCGTGTTGGCGTTACTGATATCAAGCTCCCATCAAGGACAGCGCTTGGCGTAGACCAGTATATCTTCCGTGTGACGCTTGATGGCTTGATCCCCAGTCGAACGTCGAGACGATAAACGGCGAGTGCGATGATTCTGAATTGATCGTCAGGATCGCGTCCATCGGGGCTCTGAAACGGTGGAACGCTCAACACTGATCTGGCGGATGGAGGTGTTTCTACCGAAGCCCCCCTTTCATTAATCATTGGTGCGGCCAGGTTGTTGTTGCATGATCCGATGGGCATGGCTGGCGGCGGAATTCTGGCAGGCTGTGTGACCCATTTCCTCTGTAAGGGGTGCTGGCATCAAGTGACAGAACCTCCTTGCGTGGGGCCACCGGGCAGACGGGCCACGACCCGACAGCCTGGAAGTGGAGTAGAACGATGGGGCGCAGAGTGACCGTAGACCGTCGTTCGACGAACGTAGGCCCAGCACGCCACACCGCACGTATCACTCACCGCAGGGCTCCACGCACAGCATAAATCGAATTCCCTAGCTTCCTTTGCCCTGGGAGAAGCGATTGTGATGCATCGCACGCCAGCCGTGTTATAGTATAGGGCTGAGTTGGCGTGGTTAGCGAGGGAATTCTAGAATCGTTAAATTCGCAAGCACGGCATTGCGCCTAGCGAGGTCGCCGCGTGGGGTCAGTGTTTGTTGTTCGGGTGGGCGGGCGCGGAGACAATGACTCGCCTAGTCAACCTCGGTGATACTCACGGTGGGATAATCCGAGTCTATTATCATTGACAAAGGTGCGATCTAGACTCTTCTCGAATGTGCCTTGTCGTAGGGGGACTCACGTTATGGTTCGAGACATGTGAACGGGGGGAATCATTGTTGTGTGTGCTATGGAACATGGTCAAAGGTCGACCCCTAAACGCCTAATGGATTTTGAGTGTATCTTTGGGCCCGAGTCGCTCCAGTTCTAGAAAGCACGGCATCAAACGTTATGGGTCGAGTACATTTTTCATTTTTGAGCTCGATCTCAGCTCTGTTACCCTGAAACAGTGTGAAAATTACGTAGGTATCGAGCGGACAATCTCGCCCATGCGTTTAGTATGTACTTTCCAGTCTTGGATTGCCCACGAAGGACTCGAGGTAGTGCCACGCTGGCTCGGAGACTACTATGAAGCCCTTGAGGAGGAAGTACAAGACCCGTGCTGAAACTTGAAGCTGGAGCCGCGGACGCCAGCTTAGAAACGGCGGTGTAAGCACGGTGCCTTGTTCGTAGCCGTTTGGTGACGACCCAAACTCCAACATAGCGGCTCGCCAAGCCATGACGTTACCATACGCGCGTCCTCGTAGATAGGCTGCCAAGTAGGTCCTCGGATGAGGGGCGGCATTTGGGGTCACTTTCAGGGCTTCCCTTTCGTGATTGACAGATCACTGCGATCAGTGACGGTAGATGCTGACAGAGACCACTGACGTACTTTATCACTAGAGGACGTTCCCTGACATGCTGATTCATGTCAGCTTGAGCCGTGTAGGTTTAACCCCGTAAGTGAGCGACCTACATTCTTGTGCGCAGGGGTAAAAACGGACAACGTAATAATACAAAATTTGGCGACGAGCGAACATATACTGTGCTGGTTGCAGAGGGGCGACTCACAAGGGGCTCCTCGCGGAGATGAATTACTCGAAGGAGACCCGAGAACAAGTTTTTCAAATAACAAACAGTTGGCCTGGGCCCCAACGAGGGCAACTAAGCGGGCATGAGGCGGGCGGCCCAAGGTGGTTCTGACTGGTTCTGACTGGTTCTGACTAGTCCCAAACCATCGGTAACCTCGGTTACCAGCTAACCAGTTCCCTGAAGACTCACTCATTGTGAGCGAACACAAGGTTTGCAAATCGCCGTGTGCGCACTAACAGTTCAAAACACATACATATTCAAGTTTGCCCCTCGATAAAACTGGTGCCAAGCACAAGAGGCTGGTCGCATGACGCTGTTCCCACTCCTCACATGACAGAATTGGCATTCGATATTTTTTTTACAAAGGCCCATGGACAAAGGACCTACGTCACCTAGTTATTCTCGCATGTTTAGAAGGCAGGGGCCAGGTAGACGGTAGTAAGCAACACGCGTTAACCGTAGTCACTACAGTGTGACGTGTTCATGGAGATGATAAGATACAGTATGGAGATCGATCGGATCTAATGCATTGATGTCGGGACTAAAGTGGCGGGAGCAAGGGGGGGTTCGCAGCAGGATCGATGTCTGTTCGCGAGCGCTGTGAACAGGAATAACGGGATAGTGAACCAGTGCCCGCATATGTCCCTGAACGACACAGGTTTGCGGTGAGATGCTGAGCATCAGGCCATTGGCTGAGTAATCAGTAGACGGCCAGATGAATGAATCGGGAACGGATGAAGTAACTATGCACTCGCTGTGAACTTGACGTGGCAAGCTTCGCCTTGGCTAGTAGAAGCGGCGTGGGGGGCGCCGAATGAATCGGAAGCGTGATTTCGATCATCCTAACTGGCTGGCAGTCAAGCGAAAGCGAACGCGACTGCAGACTCGTGCTTGTTTGCCTCGGAAGGAGGCAATGAAAAATGTAATGTTAACCGTATCCTCATTGTTTGTGGAACAAACGGGGTACTCCCTGAGACTCAGTTCAGCACGGGGTGTGTGTTCTTGGCTTAGCTTCCCTTGGCAAGAAGCCTCTGCACGCGAAAAGGAGACTAGGACGACGTACATGTGTGCTCCGCGGTATGCGCCTATTTTAGGCTACAGGGTAGTTCATTATTCGGGGGTTTTCCCTGATCCTCACGCCGAAATGATGGTATACGTATGTACCGTTCAACGCACACGTTGCATCTAGTGAGTCATAATGAAACAACTACCTACCACGGCTTATCGTCAGCCCCGATCAAGGGAAACGACTCGATTATTTCATGCGCCTCGATCAAACAATCATGTAGTGGTGTAGTGGATCGTCTCCCGGTGTGCATTTCTTCACGGTCGACATGGCCACGGTATGCGACAATCAGCACACTCAGTCAGTCATCGAACTGCGTGACGTGCTGGCCTAGCAAATGCAACTCTTCAGCGTGACTCCAAGCTTCCCCCGAGGAAACCGACACACATGGCGCTCGCCCTGAAGGGCCAAGCAAGTTCCTTGATTGCAAAAGACGCGTTCAGTTGCATCTCTTCCTCACGGGGAAGTCGCTACGCGCGACAAAAGGGACATCTCCGCTGAACTGCATCTGGCATGGCCACGTATGCAGGCGAAGCGGTTGGACACGCCTGGTCCGCGTGACGCTGAAACGTCGACAAACAGTGGAAGCCCTGATTGCAATTCAAGCGACAGCACGAAATATTACCAAGTTGAGCCAAATTCAGTGATGCTTGTATATTAGTAATGAGATTAAGAAGTCTCCATACCGTCCTGTTCCGGCTCCTGAAGCACGATCCGTTCTCCTCCCTGCTGTGAATCAGCGTCTATTCCGTTGGTTTGCCCTGAGGCATTCTTGGCAGGGAGTAGTGGCGAACCAGGGGCCTCTGCAGAGGCGCAAGTTTCGCCTCGACCAACGCGGATGATGATGTTCATCGTCGATTTGACTCTCGTCCTGAATTCTTCTGGCGGACCATCTTCCGCCTCACTTCCACTTTCAGACAACACTTCGTCGTGCACCTCGAGTGAACCTGTGAAGACATCCACATGCACCTCGTCCTCTGCCCACGGTAAGATTGGTGGAAGAGACACGGCGAGTAGCGCAAGATGCGGGATGGCGGCACCCATTGCGCTAAGTCTGAGCTCTTTAAAACCGTCATCGACGAAGAGGGCTTTGCATCGGCGGAGGTATGCGGCTAATTTAGTTTTCCGAGTGATGCAGATGTTATTCTTGCCCTCCTGATGAGCGGTGCGTGGACCCGAGGCTGCGGACGCAGAAGCCACGGTAGGAAACGGCCGTGGAGGAGCCAACTTTCGGATGCGTGGACGTCGATGTGGGTTTGGCTGCGTCTCAGGTTTCCGCAATGGTCCTGACCGATTCGCGTTTGTGTGTGACGACCCCTTTTCTTTGGGGTTCCCTGCGACACCCATGTCGGCCTTTGCCCTTTTTTCGTGGCCATTCCCTTCAACGTCAAGCGCGTTCTTCCGCTTGTTGCCCATTGCAGGTCGAAATAAATGAATAAGTTTATTTGGACAAACCCCAATGTTCAGGCACGTGATCTGGGTATGACCCGCCCTCAAGTAGGGTGGCGGAATTCGGATGCTGCCATCCAGGCGGTGCCAAGATAGCGTGTTGTTCTGCCTTCGTTTTCGTCCGTCTCTCTTCCAGCCTCAGGTGTTTCAAGAAAATACACGGAAAAATCGTTCAAAAAAGGGAAATCAGTCCGAGCAGCGCACGCCCAACATGAGTCAAGACTTGGCAGAACAGAACATTCAGATGTGGAAGGTCAAAAAGCTCATCAAAAGTTTGGACTCGGCGAGGGGGTACGTATCATTGAATCACCACCCGGATCGTCGTGCTCATCGTACCCGCACGTGCCTCTAGGGCTGGGACATCTATGATCAGTTTGATCATCCCCCCAAAGGTACCTCATTGCTTCATCTCTTTTGCATATCTCATCCAAGTGGGTATCTACCATGACGAATACAGGATCAGATCTCCCGTGCATCTGCTATGCTTACACAAGAATTCGGTACAGCCTCCAACATAAAGTCTCGTGTGAACAGGCTCTCCGTCCTTGCTGCTATTACTAGTACCCAACAACGCCTCAAGCTCTACAACCGCGTACCACCGAACGGTCTGGTTCTCTTTGTGGGTACAGTACTTACCGATGAAGGTAAGGAGAAGAAGGTTTCTTTCGACTTTGAGCCCCATAAACCAATCAATACGTACGTTCTTATGTTTGGCCGTGTTGGACACTCATCGATCGATTCGTGTACTTGCCTTTCTCCTGCTCAGGTCGCTTTATCTTTGTGATAATAAATTCCACACCGAGGCCCTGTCGGAACTTCTCGAGTCCGATTCCCGCTTTGGATTCATCGTGATGGACGGAAATGGGACCCTCTTCGGCACGCTGGCCGGTAATACCCGTGAAGTTATCCACAAGTTTACTGTCGATCTCCCCAAGAAGCATGGCCGCGGTGGTCAGTCCGCCCTTCGTTTTTCCCGTCTCCGGGACGAGAAGCGTCACAACTACGTTCGCAAGGTGGCTGAACTCGCGGTTCAGCATTTTATTACCAACGACAAAGTTAATGTCAGCGGTCTTGTGCTGGCTGGCAGTGCCGATTTCAAAACGGAACTCAGTCAGAGTGACATGTTTGACCCACGCTTAGCAGCCAAAGTGATTAAGGTGGTCGATGTCAGCTACGGCGGAGAGAATGGTTTCAACCAGGTGAATGGTCTAAACGAACGTCGTTTATCTGAGAAGCTGATCTGTCATCAAGGCTATTGAGCTTGCCGCGGAGTCGCTGTCAAACGTCAAGTTTGTGCAAGAGAAAAAGCTGATTCAGAGATACTTTGATGAAATCAGCCAAGACACGAACAAATATTGCTTTGGTATTGACGATACCCTCCGTGCTCTCGACCTTGGTGCCGTAGAAACGCTCATCGTTTGGGAGAACCTTGATGTCACACGATATGTCTTGAGAAATGCCGCTGGAGGTACGATGTGTCATTGCCCGGCCGCGGTCTGCAGTCGCCCCTAACTATGACCCAGAGGAGATTATTGTTCATGTCAACGGTCAGGAGAAGGACCGCGAGAAATTTATGGACAAGTCCACCGGCTTAGAAATGGAGCAAGTTGTGGAACCACAGTCCCTGCTCGAGTGGTTTGCTGAGAAGTACAAGGATTTCGGCACTAACCTCGAGTTCGTGACAAACCGTTCTCAGGAGGGTGCCCAGTTCGTGAAGGGGTTCGGTGGAATTGGAGGCTTGTTGAGGTACAAGGTCGACATGACCAACTTGGCGAGTCTGGATGAAGACGAGGACGAGTTTTATAGCGACAGCGAAGACATCTGACGGTTTGGTTGGCTCTTCGGAGCCCCGTCGACCAATGGCACGCTCGGCGGGGTGAGGGTGGAAGGGAGTGGAGCGGGGTGTATAAAGGGGCTGGTGGTCGAGAAGTGGTGGTGTGGGACATCCACACGGTCGGGGTACGGTGGACGTGCGCACGTTTTTATTTGAAGGCAAGGTTGGTTGATGATCATGATGATGGGGTTCGTTGGCTGACGAGTCGAGCAGGCCAGTACTGGTGCCCTTGCAAGGTAGCATGCACTTGTAGTTGTATCGCGCTTTGAGCAATCAATGGTTTCGTTTTTGACTGGGTGACGCGGTGCGTGACGTCACGCCAGCTTGTCTGACACTGTGGATACATTGGCCCCGCTTTGGCTTGGACTGTCGCTTTGACACCAACACATCACTCCGATATCAACCATAAATCTCGTCGACACCCGCTCACCCTCTCACTGCAACGCGTCGTCCCACCCGACTTCTGTACGGACACTCGATCATGGCTGGTACGCACACACGCCCCTATCCCCCAACTCTCTCAGCGACCGTTCCCAGGCAGGAAACGAGCAGCAGTCGAGGATACCACCGCAGAAAAGCGCGAAACACGCAGCTCAAAGATGGCCAAGACAGAAGGTGTCAAACCTGCTGGCAGGGTAGCCAAGGGCTCAGCGCGCCTCAAGGCGCGTCTCCTCATCTCCATCTCCCTTTTCTCGCATCTCACTCGTAGCTCCTTCATCCCACAGACTTCCTTGGCCCAATCCGCCTTCAAATCTCGCGCCGTGCCGCTCCATGTAAACATCACGACTGCCCCCACTTCCGAGGAACAGGAAGCCACTCAAGCGGACCCTGGATTCTTGGCGAGCACGCCCCTCATCCCAAGTACCTTCTCAACGGGAAGTTTTGGGTGGAAGGGTCACAAACGCATGGTGGTGGAACTCCCCAAGGCGGAAGGGGGAGAAGATGGGGAGAAGGTCCATGTAACGTTGACGTGCGTGCTCCAGGTAATACTCCCGTGAGCTGGATATTGACGAGCTCGTGCAGGATTAATGCTACAGTCATTGGTAGCAAGGATGTTAAAGAGGAGGAAGAACACGAGGTCGAAGGCAAAGGTGAAAAGAAGGGCACTGAAGCACATGCCGTCGAAGAGGCGTCCGGCGAAGCAGCTGAATTTAAGCGTGGGGAACCATCGCCGGGGGGCGAAGCGAAAGAAAGCGAGGACAACCCCTCCGCTGGTGAAGAGCTCACTGAAGATTAATCTCGATTTATATTTCTGCTTGGCTTGTATGTACTAGCACTCTTGTTCCGTCCAATCTACCGGGTTTTTCCGAGTCTCTCAAACTGGTGTACATCTAAACTTGAGTACCCGCAGTCGACAATCTTTATTTACCAGCGCCCTGAAATGCCCACAGGACTCGAAGTAGATCGAATACATATACTTTCGGACAGACAGCGTAAACTCCTGGTGTTGATCCTTGGGTACAGTCACCATTGTGGCATGTTGCCGGTTTACGTTACGAATGACAGGCTTAAGTTGAACTTGACTGGATCTCCGAACTATCGGCACTGACAGTGTGAATTATTTGGCAGCCTCTCACCAACTTTTTGTCACCAGAGTTGAACAAGGGACATGTGCGTGGAAAGCTCCACGTATGCTATTCGTCGCAAGCTAACCTACTTTTCACTGCAAGCATTAAGCCTCCTGGTATGAAACACCCCCCTCCGTTCAAAGAAAAGGACGAGTTGCCTTTCGTCATTGCGACTCCGAATGTCGAGCGTCATTCTGGTTTATTGGCACGCGTTCGACTGGGTGCATCATTGATCACAGCGATAAAATACTCCATTCCAGCCATATACTTTGTGTACTTGCTGTCTCGCAGGTTCACTTTCCCCATTTCGCGTGTGTCGAGTTCGGACGTGAAACATCGTTCGACTTCACTCTATGGTTCATATCAGGATGATCCTGCTTCCGAATTCAAGGACGACGTCTTCCCCTTGCGACCCCAAGAAACTTGGGATATCTCCACCGACTTTCCTTACCCACGCACTCTCGCATATGACGTTGATGAAGGCACATGGCTTCGCCTCGACGTACACCCAATTTCTGGTGACATTGTATTTGATATGGCAGGTGACATCTACTGCCTTCCGGCATATTCTTACTCAGAAGCAAACTTGGCAAGTGGGATAAAAACCAAGGCTGTTCCACTGCTTACCGGAGTCCCGCACGATGCTGACCCCAGTTTCTCACCTGAAGGCGATCGTTTAGCCTTCAGGAGTGATGCGGGGCTGGGAGTTGACAATATCTGGGTCATCCCATGGGCTGCTGGCGGTTGTTCCGAAATGGACGTTCGCTCACCCTCCGCGATGACCGCGGAGGCAATCGCTCAAAGAGAATATGAAACGAGTTTGCTTGCACACGGGGTTAGAGAGACAGAAGAACGGAGATTAAAACGACTTTCACAAGAGGGCAGACTCGCAGGTCTGTGCTTGAACGATTTGAATATGAACAATTCTGACCTACCTGGCTATGTCCAGCCGTGCGCGTCACTAACGAAACTTATAATTGGGTTTCTGAAGCCCGTTGGCACCCTTCTGGCACCAAGCTCATCGCTACCAAATGGTATTTCTCCCGACGTTCCTTAGGTGCGGGTGAAGGGTGGGAATATGAAGTCCCAGCCCTCCCGAATTCTGAAGGGCACCGAGTGGAAGTGAATTCGGGCAGGCGTCTCGTTTCCAGAGCACTGCCACTAGGATGGACTAAGACCAACTATGTCGAGCAACAGATCGGCCACGAGCAGTTTTTCTGGTCGGGAAATGACACGCTTGTGTATTCAGGGAACGTCAGGGATGTTGGAGGTACTTTCGAGTACTCCAAGGGTATCATAGCCGCTCGTGGTTTATTTTGTTCGTGACTGATACTGTTGTCACAGACGTTCACAAGGGTATTTACTCGATTTTTGCACGAAACCTGACGTCTGGGGAAGAAGAGGTCCTTGTCGACGCATTTCCAGGAGGCGCTAATAGACCTATATTATCTCGTGATGGTCGTACGCTTGCTTTCGTTCGTCGCGTTCGCGACAAGGAGGCACTTGTGCTCAAGTATGTCTTTTGTCGACATGACTTTGGATCTCCTCTCTCATCCGTATCACAGGGATTTACAGACCGGTACCCTCCGCCATATCTGGCATGGGTTGACATACGATCTCTCTACCATTTACGCCCCAATGGGTACTTATCCTTCATTTGCATTTGATCCCTTCGACAAGGCCATTCTTATCTGGGCTACTGGTCAGATTTACCACGTCCCACTTACCTCAAACACGTTTGGTGAACGTGTATTGGGTGGCACTCCTCGGCCTATCGGATTTCATGCGCACATTGAGCTCAAGCTGGCAGAAACTTTGAAGGCGGAGACAGACGTCAGAGAACTCGAGAAGGGTGATCAACGTCTTCATGCTTTCACGCAACTTGCCCTTGATGAAGCTGGGACACGTGCAACGTTCCAAGCTGCTGGTGTCACATACGTTCAAGTACTGGGATCGACATCCAAAGCTCAGCGTGTACCTGTTGCACATGCAAATGCATCCTATTACTCACCCTCTTTCGTTGGCGGGAACAATGACCTAATCATCCACAGTCGATGGTCGGACACATCTTTCTCTGCATTCGAGATTGCCGATCTAGGCACTGGTAATGTTTACGAATTGACTGGTCTTCCAATGGGGCGATACTTCAGTCCCGTAATTTCGGGTGGAGATGGCGCAGCACGCATAATTGCCTTCGTCAAGACGAGTGGCGACCTCCTCACTGGCGATGTTGTCGCCACTGCGCAACCTGGTCTTTGGATTGGCGAGGTTACTTTATCCACAGAAACCACGTCGTCCAACTCAATTCCTGTGACAAATGTTCGAAAAATTGGCACCACCATCAGTTCTTCCAACGCAGCGCTGAAACTTAACTTTATGTCCTCTCATAAGCTCCTTATCCACCAATCAGATCGTGTTTTTTCCGTGAATCTTTCTCGAGGGGCCGACGAGTGGGGACGTTATGTTGAGGAGGCCCTTGCGAATGGTCATGCGACAGATGAATTGGTATTTTCGAACTCGAGCCATGGCGCAGCGTTCGTGAACTTCCAGCAAGTCTATTACGCTCCCGAGGTGTCCCCTTCAACAGACCTGTGGAGTAAACCAGGCAAGGCACCAGGGGGACTAGCAAGGCTTAGCTTGGATGGTGGGCATGATCTGGTTGTAAGCGGTGATGGAAATGTCCTTGGATGGTTCCTTGGTAAGAAATATGACACGAGAAACTATTCCTTCGATTCTAAGTTCATTCTACATCTTAGGACCTTTCTTGCATACTTTCCCCATTTCGCGACTTTCACGATGCTCGCAGGCCATTAAAGCAGACACTCAGACGTTTGGAGTTGACTGCGTCACTCGTTTGTTGGACGTCACCGAGGTAGACGTACGGTATGAATCCGAGGTTACTAGACTTCGTCGAGAAGCTCGTGCGTTTTCCGATGCGGGTATTGTTGCATTTGTCAATGCTACGATCCTTACCATGGAGCATAATGATGTTCGTCGAGACGTGATCGGTGGTGGAACTGTTATCCTCCGGGATGGCTTCATTGATGCGGTGGGCAAAGATGGCGAAGTTTCCGTTCCAGCTGGGGCTTTGACCATCCAAACCGGTGGTGGTGAGTCGCGAATTTGCCGGTCCAACGACGTCAAGTCTCACGTCAACTTCACTAGGGTTCATCATTCCCGGCTTCATCGACGCACATGCACATTGGTCAGGGACCGAAGTCAAATACCCTGCCACTTCTTGGGAGATGGAAACCTTCCTTGCATACGGGATCACCACGATGCATAAGTGTGTGATGACTCCGGATATCCGTGACATTTATATTGATCCTCTTTCTAGCCCAAGCTTGCATAACTCACTTGGTTTTGTTGAACGCGCTCGTGTTGAGAGTGGCCTCATGATTGGCCCTAGAGTCTTCCATACAGGTCAAATTATTTATGGTGCATCCGATTATTCCTATCATCTCGATATTGCAAATCCCCGAGAAGCAAAAGAGGCCCTCACTCGTATTAAGGCCGAAGGCGGACCTGCGAGCTGGTCTTACAAGAACTACAATTTGCCGGCTAGAGCGTCCAGACAACGTTTGTTGTTACAAGCGAAAAAGATGAACATGGTCTGCGTACCCGAGGGTGTGAGTGATTCGACATTCTACGAACTTACAAAAACGCGTCTAACGTCAGATTGGCTAGGGTATGAATTTCGACTGGGACTTGACATACATTGTAGATGGTACGTGGATCCACGAAGGTTGGTTTATGACTCTAAGGTACTGTCATCCAGGGATGACAACTGTCGAACACAACCTCCCTGTATCGGTACTCTACGACGATGTTCTCACTCTCTATTCGCTGAGTGGAACCGGGTCGACGCCGACGCATATTGTTAACTATGGAGGAGCGATGGGGGAACAACTACTCTGGGCAGCCGCAGATATCCCTAACGACCCAAAGTATGTACCGCTGCAGCATGGACGCACGAACGCACCTGAGTCACGTTATTTAGGCTAAGACGCTTTACAAGACATGACATTCTGGAAAGCCTATCGGAGACCACAAGTCGGCCGGCAAATTGTTCGTCGTCTGTAGATGTCAACTGATCTCAGAACTCATCCATCCTGTTAGCGATCACGTTGTTCAACGTTTCATCGTCGGTCGCCAAGATGGTTCACCGTGGACTGTTTGCACACATCGGGGCACACGGAGAGCCCCCGCTGGGTCTGATGTATCATCAAGAGATGGCGTTCGCCAAAGCTGGGGGACTGAGCAACTATGAGGTCTTTTTTCTTCAAGCCACCCGTGATTCTCGAGTTAAATTGCAGTTGATTAGGTCATTCGTGCTGCGACCTCCAACGCCGCAGCCACCTTCGGTCTTGAAAAGTCCCTTGGTACTGTATCCAAAGGCAAACTTGCTGACCTTGTTGTATTCCCCGAGGGTTTCGATTTGATTGATGGCGACATCCGCAAGACAAGGGACATCAGGTTTGTCGTGCGGGGTGGAAGGATTTGGCTGGCGAAGACGATGACAGAATTGTGGCCAGTGAAAGGGAGACAACAAACGTTGCCACCCTTTAATGCCGAATAATCTACTACCTGGGGTTGTAGCATAAATTTATCTAATCCGTGGAAAGGAGACCATGATTCGAGACCGTTGTGTTCAAAGCACTACATATCGAATTCGAATTCCGAGTCAGACTCGCCCTTTCTTGGTGGTCCACGAACGTTCTTTGGAGCTCGCGAATTCGTGTTGGTCGTTGCCGATCGTATATGAGAGGATACGCCGTCACCGTCATCTTCATCGGAACTGTCAGCCCGACTCTTCTCTCCAGTATGGACAGGATGCTCGGGGACGTCCAGGACCCCATACAACATTAGGATTGCCTCGAGTTCTTCTCGGGTGAGTGAATGGTGGTGACAGGCAACCAAAAACTAGCAGACCTTCGAGACGCCGTTCACGGTCTGCGCCCCAAGCCACGAGCTGATTTCTGATTTCCCCTTTCCGATAAACGATGAGCATTGGTATACGGTTGTCGGGTAGATCTGGTATGCACTTGTTGCCAACGATGGAGACGAACTTGGTTCGTGGATATCGTGCGGCTAGATCACGGACGTGACTGAAAGTGCGATCGCTCTGTGGAATACTATGCAATGTATGAGATTGACCTAGTACATGTTGGAGAGCATTACTTGCCCGTCTTTGTAGAGAAAGCATATGACTCCTGTTCCCCTTTCGCCCTCCTCGCTGATGTTGCTTGCTTCTGTGACCTCCCTGGTGTAGTCTTCTCTACCGATCGGATACACCCTTCCGAAGCGGGCGTGCTGGATTACTTTGCGCTCCTCGGCGAGTCGCTGGCGGTGGGTCGTGTCGACTGTCCGGAGGAGATCCTCGTCGGTGATCTCCTCTCCCAACTCACGTAGCTCGTCCATGGTGAGGCCATCCAGGGTTTCGAGAAGTGTTGGAGACGGAGGAGGTGACGGGGTCGGCAGGGATGTCTCTCTGGGTTTAAGGATGCCATGCTTGCGAAGGGCGTCGTTGCTGTTGGTGTTATGTGCGTATGAGGGGTAAGATGGACGCAGAAGGTGTCTGGTGCTCACAACTCCGTGTCTTGGTCTGCCATGACGATTAGGCTTGAGCTGCGCCCACGGTGAATCCGTGACCTGTATGTGGCTTGATTAGGAAGGCTGTATTCAGAGCTTCGACTGCGACGCGGACTTGAATGGTTCCCCTTGGAAAATTCTCCTGCGTTCCCAGCTCAGAGATGTACTGATTTCGAGTACGTCTCCGTCTGATTGAAAAGCAGGGCACTCCGATACTCTTCGCTTGCTTGATGATAGCGACGAATGTCGGAGCGACGACCACGACGACGACCCAGGGTCACGCAGTCACCGTCAACGAAACCATCCTTCCGCGGAAGTACCAGGAAGAAATATTTCGTCGTGCGCAGGAGCACAACGTCATCGCTGCCCTCGACACCGGGAGTGGAAAAACCCTCATCAGCATCCTTCTTATCAAATGGATTGTCATACAGCCAAACGCCATTGGCAAAGTCGTCGTATTTCTCGTTCCAAAGGTTGCTCTCGTCGAACAACAGGCAGAATTCATCACGTCTCAGACGCCTCTGAGAGTGCGAAAGTTTCACGGAAGCCTGGATTTGGAGCTCTCAGATAGGGCAAACTGGAAGAGTTCATTTGAGAAAGCGGACGTAGTCGTCATGACGGGTGAGGTCGCATCATTTACTGAGCAATAAGGCGTTCCTTGACGGCGCCTGTAGCTCAGATATTCCTCAATATCCTTACACATTCACACTGGAACATCGACAAGGTGAAGGCCCCTTCTCATGCTCGTTGACCCCCCGCTTACTTGTCGCCTCGGATCTAGGTCTCGTTGATCATCTTCGACGAGTGTCACCACACACGCAAGAACCATGCATATAATGGCATAATGCGCGAATACTTTCAAGTTCATCCAGCTGAGCGTCCCAAGGTATTTGGTATGACGGCGTCGCCTATTTGGAACCCCAGAGACGCGGAGGGGTCGTTGTTAACATTAGAGAAAAATCTGGATGCCACCGTCATCGCCGTGCGCGAGCATGTGTCCGAATTGCTCGAGAACTCGCCGCGACCTGTAGAAGTGCGTGTGTTTATCCATTTTGCCATCACCGAAATAGCATTCAACCACTTGCTATAGATTATCAAGGAATATTTCCCTCCTCCTGACAACTATCTCTATCTAAACCCAAGTCTTTGGGATACTCTGTCACTCTTCCAGTCCGATGATGTCGACATATTATGGGACAGATTACAAATGAAGTACCACGTTACTCGGAACAGCCTTGGTCCCTACTCCGCAGATCTTTTTATATACCACGAAGTTCGCACACGAGTCACTCAACTTCTTGGAGAATATGACACTCCCAATGACCCCATTGCTAACGCCTTTACTATCCAAGATGGTATGGACATCGATGACCCTCCCGCATATCGACACAAGCCATCGATTCCTGTCTCCCTTGAACAGGTTGACTCCATCCTTTCTGATTTCAAGCCATTTTTTGAAGACTCTTCCACCTCTCCGCCTGCCGTGCCAATCCCAGTACCCCTTGCTTGGTGTACTCCCAAAATAAAGGCTCTGACGGAGGTTCTTCTTGCGTACCATACTCCTACATTTCATGGTATCGTCTTCGTAGAGCAGCGTCAGGTCGCTGCTTGCTTGGCCAAAGTGCTTTCCAAAATTCCTGAACTAAGGAGTCGCATTCGGTGTGCAGAGCTTGTTGGGCACGGCGGGGGACATGGTACACGGAATAAAGGAAGCTCCAATGCAAATGCAACTTCAGGAGTGAACGTCAAAGGCATGGGGTTAGCAAGGCAGCAAGATACCGTTAGGCTGTTCCGGAAATCTTATGAGGAAGGAGGGTTAAATTTGCGTGCGTTGCTTCTGTGTATTTTTGTTTTGCGTTGTTCACATTTTCCGCGTAGTTGTTGCTACGTCCGTTGCGGAGGAAGGTTTGGATTTTCCGGTATGTATGGCCCTATCTCGCCCGTACCGTCAAACTCTAATAATGGTGTCGGTAGGCCTGTGACCTTGTTATACGCTTTGATCCACTCCACCATATGGTTGGATATGTACAATCTAGAGGAAGGGCTCGAACCAAAACATCTACCTTCGTGATTATGGCACAGGCTGGCCATACCTCTCACCTTGACCGTTACAAGTCCTTCCAAGAAATCGAGCCTGAACTCAAGAGAGTTTACCAAACACGAGAAAATCCCACTCGCCCTGCCTCCCCAGAGTCATTATCAGACTCTGAAGAGGGTGAGCTCGAGGAGGACGACCCCGAAGACCTTGCGGCGCGTGAACGATACATCGTTCCATCCACTGGGGCAGTGCTTACCTATGGCTCTGCCATCGGGTTGATCAACTATTTATGTTCCCTCATCCCACATGATGCCTACACCCCCCCTGCTATGCCGAAGTACAGCGGCGACTATGCCGCTGTTTTAGAGCTTCCATCAAGTCTTCCTCTCCCGGTTGGTCATCTCATATACCGGGGGCCTACAAGGAACTCGAAGCGCGAGGCAAAACGAGCAGTCGCATTCCTGGCTGTTAAAGCACTCCACAAGCTGGATGTTTTCGACGATTACCTCCTTCCTTCGACAGGCTCGAAGGGAAAGAGTGATCATGATGCTGACGGTCGCCAACTTACTGACGTCTCCGGAATTCCGGATGTAATGAACGTCCTTGTACGGGACCCATGGTCACTAGGTCCACGACTACGAATGCATGTCATCTCAATCGATGGGGAAGACTCTGCCGGACTTGTCACTGGTACTGAATTGCCGACACTTGAACTCTCTACTGAAGGTTATACCATAACTATGCGCTGTACGGATGAACTCATGTTCCTCCCCGAGGAGGAGTGGGAAACTCTCCAGAAACTCGATGAATACACCAAAATGGGCATCTGGTTTTGTATATCCGGACGTCCAATCACCTTACCTGTCACATGCTTCCTCGTTCCCCTCACGGAGCACAACTGCATCGATTTCGAAGCAGTGGAACGCGTTGTCAACGAACCGTTCGGCACGTATGACTGGAAATGTGTTACCAAGAGGGACTTTGGTTCGAAAATGGTTATGAACTGTAATCTCTATGGTCGCGCTCAAATTCTTCATAACATAAGATATGATCTCACCGCGCTATCTGTGCCACCTCCGGGCTCGCGAGAGGCACCCTGTTCGACGTACCAAGAATATTTCGTGCAAAGGTGGACTAGGAGAAGTCGTGAAGCTTTCGTTCCGACTGATTGTCCACTTATTGAAATCCACAGCTTTCCCCGCGCTCCCTCTGGTCTCTACCGTCCGTCATCCAAACATCAGGACATCGACAAATACAAACTTCACACCGCGCCGGTCGGGTCAATAGTTCCACAGGGCGCGTGCAGGGTCGTCCATTTTCCTCGGCCAGTCTACCTTGCCTTTCTCTTCCTTCCTCGGATTTGTAGGCGCGCAACAGATGTTTATCGGGCGAGAGAAGAGCGTTGGCAGCTAGAGTTACCCCCGATCGACGACGATCTTCTCATTGAAGGATCTACACTTCCCACTACGAATGCAACATGGAACAACCAGCGTTTGGAAACATTGGGAGACTCCGTACTTAAACTCACATGCACAGTCCACATCATGAATAAATACCCACATAGGCATGAAGGACAGCTATCTCAACTTCGTCAGAGCAGCATATCGAACCGTACGTTGTTGGCACGAGCCAAAGAGATTGGTCTCGAGCGATTTCTTACATCGGAGGCTCAAAGCTTACATGCCTGGAGATATACCATACCCAAGGACTCGGACGTGGTAGACTGCATAATGCAGGCAAAGCATTTGACACGCAGAGAGTATCCCCGTCGTAGCCTGCAGGATTGCATGGAGGCGACCCTTGGGGCAGCGTTCTTGACTGGGGGCATTGACATGGCATTGCGGACCGGTGACAGACTTGGCTTGTCAATGGGTGGAGCTCTTCCGTGGTCACTCCGCTATTCTCGACTCCCAGAACCATCCCTT
Source organism: Guyanaporus albipodus (assembly GCA_038088995.1). Taxonomy (NCBI): domain Eukaryota; kingdom Fungi; phylum Basidiomycota; class Agaricomycetes; order Boletales; family Boletaceae; genus Guyanaporus; species Guyanaporus albipodus. The sequence goes on along the minus strand of JBBPKA010000059.1, from coordinate 71,034 downwards.
ATACCGCCAATTTTCGCGGATCTGCAAGCAGAGATAGGGTACGAATTCCATCGCGGCGAGTTGCTCGTCGAGGCGATAACCCATCCATCATTTACTACGTCCGCGGGATCATCATATCAGCGTCTTGAGTTTCTCGGCGATGGTAAGATTACTCTTGCCAGAGTTACCTATTTCAATGCTCACCTAAAACTTAGCTGTGATTGACCTGGTCATAATGCACCACCTTTTTCAAAAGTATCCAGGTGCCACATCTGGTCAACTTTCTGCTGCCCGCGCTCGTGCTGTTTGCGGGCCTACCCTTGCGTCAGTTGCTGTCAACCGTCTTGCGCTACACAAGCATTTGCTCGTCAACAACGTTGAACTGAGCACTGCAATTACTCGACACGTGCCCCTGCTCGAAACACTCTCACCCGAAGATGCAATCATCAAGGGGTGGAAATACGATCCACCCAAAGCACTGAGTGATGTGCTAGAGAGCCTCGTTGGCGCGGTTCTCGTTGACAGTGCATACAACTTCGAGAAGACTGCTTCAGTTGTCGAAGTGGTGATGAGCGATGTGTTGGGGGTGCTTACTACCACACTTCCGAGAGATCCTGTGTCGGAATTGATGGTTTGGGCTGCTACGGAGGGCTGCAAGAGGATTTCATTTCAGCAAGTACTTCATGATCATTCTTGGATAAAAACTGACGGTAATCCCTCATAGAAAAAGTCAGAGCAATGCAGAACTACGACGAAATGATAGTGTTTCTGTCGTTGTGCACGAATATGTTGTCGCGGGACCCATCACAGCGGGTAATCTTTCGTTGTCGAAAGGCCTCGCCGCAGAACGGGCACGTGCTATTTTGGGGGATACAAGCCACGAGATGAACCTAGCACATCTATGCGATTGTCGGAGGGTGGCCAAGGAGTGGACGGACATATACTCCGAACCTCCTGGTGACCAGACAAAGGTTACCGACGAAACTGAAGAAGGTTTTGCGTCTATCGCAATGCAGAAGCTTGAAGAAGACTATGTACCACCTGTCGATACCATGGAGGAAGTAGAGGACGAGTTGGGCGATGAAGTGGTTTCAACCAGAATTTAAGACAGGTGCCATCTGTTCCGGAGCTGACCCACCTAGGATTCTTGGGATGAACTGCTGGCGATCCTTTGCTCCACAGCGAATGGTTGTTAGTGGTTGTTTCCACGTTCCTCTCACCACGTTCCTTTCCTTTCATATGTGTATTCTGAACTCATCTTGCTACAGCATGAACACGAAGATTTAACCTTGGTGCAAACGTTGAATTTGGCCGTTTGAATGCAACATGCCACAACGATATCCAGATAGCATGTCTCTGTCTAGCACATCTCGCCCATACATACATGAGTAGTACTGAGTACTGGGGATAATACCACTTCCCACGAGGACACGTGACTAATTCCCATCAAGCAAGGCCAAACAGCACCGTGCCAACACACGGTATAGTTAGTGTTCCTTGCACTGAACTCATCATTCTCGCCCCTTGGATATACTAGCCATGGGAGACGAGTACCCTTCGCTATTCCGTACGGTTTGGACTTCACACCTATCTTTCGATAGGCTAATAGAAAAGCCCAGGCTCGGAAGAGATGAGCTTGGTACAGCTCTATATACCGACCGAAGTAGCTCATGATACAGTTGCCGAGCTTGGAGAGCTTGGTAACGTTCAGTTCAAGGATGTTCGTGCAACGATTTTTTTTTTCTTTGGATGGCCGTTCACGAATGGCTTTGCTAGTTGAATCCAACCATCAATCCATTCCAGCGTTCTTTCGTAGGCGAAATCAGGAGATTCGAGGACATGGCCCGTCGTGTTCGCTTTTTCTTCTCTCAAATAGAGAAGGAAAAGGATGTGGTACCGATCCGTCCCCTTTTTGACTCCGCGTCCCTTGTTACTATTGGTCCGAGCGCGGCACACAACCTCGATGGGCTCGACGTTACTTTAGCAGAACATGAGACCAGGCTTTTGCAGATGAACGAGAGTTACAAACTACTTAGCGAGCGTACTAAGGAACTCATTGAGGCGCGCCATGTCTTGAAGGAGACAGCGGGCTTCTTTGACAAGGTAAGTCAATTAAACAACAACGTGCATTATACTTACTCGCTCTCAAGGCCGAAACGCAACAAACGGATATCAGGACATCCTTCGATGATAGCTCAGCCCCTCTTCTCCAGCATGATGATCGCGAAAATCAGTATCCTTCCACGGTCCAGTTTGACCTGGAGTATGTTTTTTCTCTCTCGGAATCATCATTCGTTTATATCGCGCTCTAGGTTCGTCGCGGGAACTATCGATAGAGCCCGCATCCCAACATTCGAGCGCGTTCTTTGGCGTGTGCTGAGGGGCAACTTATATATGAACCATACTGACATTGTGGAACCGTTTATTGATCCTGCGACTGGCTCTGAGACACGCAAGAACGTCTTCATTATCTTTGCGCATGGTGACGCATTACTCGCAAAGATTCGCAAGGTTTCCGAGTCAATGGGTGCTACGTTGTATCCTATTGATGCTAACGCCGACAAGCGTTCCGACGCGCTTCGTGAGGTTACTGCTCGTCTAGAGGATCTCCAGACTGTGCTCTATAACACGGGGGCCAATAGGCGCTCTGAGCTTGTGACAATCGGGGAAAAGCTTGCACGATGGCAAGATGTTGTGCGGAAGGAGAAGGTAATCTATGAAACGATGAACCTCTTCAGCTATGATATGCGAAGAAAGACGCTGGTAGCTGAAGGATGGTGTCCAACAAGGGACATCGTCAAGATACAAGTCGCACTTGGGCATGCTACAGTATGTCTTATACACTTCACGCTGTGGTGGTCAATCAATATACCCTATAGGAAGAATCTGGGACCGGTATCGTGCCAATCTTACAAGAGCTACGCACCAACAAGACTCCGCCCACTTTCAATAGAACAAATAAATTCACGGAAGGATTCCAGAGTATCATGGACAGTTATGGCATTGCAACTTACCAAGAGGTCAATCCTGGCTTATTTGCCATCATAACTTTTCCATTTTTGTTCGCTGTGATGTTTGGTGACATCGGCCATGGTTTAATTATCACATTCGCCGCTCTCTATATGATCGCAAACGAGAGGAAGTGGGCGAAAGGGGGCCTCGGAGAAGTAAGCGACGGCTTTGAAAATTTGTTCTTGGCTTAATTTTCCACTCCAGATCGCAGGACTATTCTTTTTGTAAGCCCTAATGGAGCATCCTCAAACGGTGCATGAGGTACTAACACATGCATTCAGTGGGCGGTACATCATACTGCTGATGGGGTTATTCTCAGTCTATACCGGCCTCATGTACAATGACATATTCTCGAAGTCACTTCACATCTGGCACTCTGGATGGTACTTCTCAGAAGGCAACGGAACTGTCGTTCACGGTGGCTCGAATGGACATGTTTATCCGTTTGGATTGGACCCCGCCTGGCATGGTGCGGATAATGGCCTGGTGTTCACGAACTCGTACAAGATGAAGATGGCGATAGTTCTCGGAGTGATTCACGTAGGTTCCTCACCAGCTGCATTCTACAGCGTAGATTGACACGATTCCAGATGACGTTTGCGTTATGCCTACAACTGCCGAATCACATCAAGTTTAAGCGTCCGTTGGACATTTACGCCAACTTCATTCCTCAAATGATCTTTCTCCAGTCAATTTTTGGATACCTAGTCCTCTGCATCCTTTACAAATGGACGATTGATTGGAAGAATACATCGATAGAGCCCCCGTCTCTGTTAAATATGCTGATTGCGATGTTCCTATCCCCCGGATCGGTCGATCCCAAGAGTCAACTGTACCCTGGCCAAGGATTTGTGCAAGTTATCCTGGTCCTGCTCGCTGTCGTTTGTGTTCCTTGGATGTTGTGTATGAAGCCGTACTTCTTGTGGAAGGAGATGCAGAACATTCAGGGTCAGGGTTATGTGGGAATAGGCCATCATGACGGCCATCGCGAAAACTTTGACGAGATTTTGGAAATTGAGGAAGAAGGGAATGGACGGGTCATAGTCGAAGAAATGGAAGAGGGACATGTGAGTGACACATTCCTCCGCAAGTGCTGTGTTTTTGATAGATCTTATCGGGAACAGCACGACTTTGGGGAGGTTGTCATTCACCAGATCATCCATACTATCGAATTTTGTCTCGGTTGCATCTCGCATACGGCTTCGTACCTGCGGTTGTGGGCACTCTCCCTGGCGCATGCTCAATTATCGGAGGTTTTGTGGAACATGACGCTTGCAGGTGTTCTAGGAATGGAGGGTGTCTTTGGCTTGATCGTGATCGCGATTACGGTCGTGTTGTGGTTCATCCTGACCGTGGGGGTCTTGTGTATCATGGAGGTCGGTATCTGGCTTGATGAACCTGTGTCGAGTGTCTGACTGTGGGTTTTGTTACCTAAAATAGGGTCTTTCGGCGTTTTTGCACGCTCTCCGGCTCCATTGGGTCGAGGCCAACAGCAAACACTACGAAGGGGGAGGATATGTATGTCATAGACAACGTGCTTTGCACATGCTGACCCCATTTCCGAACAGGCCTTCACACCGTTGAGTTTCGCTAAGTTGGACGAGAAGGAGTAGACGCACACGGGTGGCCCTTGTTATTATCTACATAGCACACTGCCTTGAGTACAAATCTAGAGGCTGTTCCGCACAGCTCGGTTCCCGGCATTTTTCAAAGTCCGAACCGATGTGATATTTCAATATCAAGGCTCTCGTCTGTCGCTTTTTCCACATCCCCACTCCCTTTTCTCCTCTCTCTTCTCTTCATAGAGGTCTGTCGCCCTCTCGCTGTCCTCCCGCAGGCCTGTCGCCTTACTCCCTTCTAGGCATTATAGATCATAGAGCGTAATAGAGCGTTCATTGTTCAGCCTTTTCTTGCATCGGAAACATAGAAGAAATTTTACATCCACCTTCACAGCCCATAGGTATGTCTGGTGCAGCACCGTCTTCTTCATCTTATCTCCCTTAGATTTTAGAAATGCCCGCCGTTACCTCTTCTGCTGCTGCCGTTCCCTCTCCTGCCTCGCTCAAGGGCACTGTCGACGGTCAAATAGACGTTGTTGCCCTTTTTGTCGCAGACAAGGCCACCCGTAATGCCGCCGCCGGGGCTCTTGCCTCTGCCGTCCAAAATAACGGACCTACTGCCATCACCGCAGTTGGTTTCACTGATGCTACTCTCAAAGCGCTCTCTGACAAAAAATCACCTGCTGCCCGTGAAGGTGCAGCCGATGCCATTGCAACTCTTGCTAAGGCCGGTGCAGCGAAGGCCCTCGAACCTACTTTCGTCGACTCTGGTCTCTATGCTGCACTTGTTGAAGGCTTCGCCGACAAGATGCCTGCTGCCCGTAGTGCGGCGGTTGAGGCCGTCAGGCAGTTCGTTGCCACAGCGAATCCCTGGGCAGCTGCGCTTCTTCTTCCTGCTCTCCTTCACCAGATTAAAACGGCCGGCAAATGGCAGGTCAAGACGGGTGCCCTGGTCATCCTCAACCAGCTTGTAGCTAGCGCCCCCATTCAGACCGCTCGCCTCATGCCTGATATCATTCCTGTCCTCTCCGAGGTTATCTGGGATACCAAGGCCGACGTGAAGAAGGCCGCTCGTGATTCACTCGAGAAGGCCTGTGCCCTGATTTCCAACAAGGACATTGAACGCTTTATCCCGGCTCTGATTAAGGCTCTGATTAACCCGGTCGAGGAGGTTCCCAACACCATCCAACTCCTTTCGGCCACTACGTTCGTTTCTGAAGTTGATTCAGCCACGCTCTCTCTAATGGTCCCGCTTTTGTCTCGTGGTCTCAACGAGAAGCTCACCGCCACAAAACGCAAAGTTGCAGTGTAAGTTAATCATTTGTTTCCTTATGGTTGCATCTAGATATTCATGCTATCTTTAGCATTGTGGACAATATGTCCAAACTTGTTGACTCTCCGATCACCGTTCGTCCCTTCCTGCCGAAACTCCTTCCTGGTCTCATCAAGGTTGAAACCTCCATTGGTGACCCTGAGGCACGTGGTGTCGTCGGCAAGGCGATTGCAACTCTTCGTCAGGTCGGCGAGGTTCCGGAAGGAGATGGCACCGATCTTCCTCCTTTGAAGGTTGCCGAACCTTCCCAGTTAGCTTCAACCCTTTATGCAGTCTACAAGAAACTGGGTGCGAGCATTCCCGAGGCCACGGATGCCACCGTTGTATATGTGTCCCGCCTTGCGGCGAACCTGGTGAACGCTAAGAACTTTGATACCTCGGAGTGGGAGTCGCTTGCTCCCTACCTGTCCTTCGTTTCACCCTCTCCTGACCCGGTCTCTGTCACGGGCCAGTGGGCCGTTCGTTCGGCTTCTTCTGGTGATGACGCTGATGATGATGTCGAAGATGATGAGGAAGGCGAAGACTTGTGCAATTGCCAGTTCTCCCTCGCATATGGTGCCAAGATTCTTCTTAACACCGCCACCCTTCGTCTCAAGCGTGGTCATCGTTATGGCCTTTGTGGAAAGAACGGTACCGGAAAGTCTACCCTCATGCGAGCCATCACCAATGGTCAGGTTGAGGGATTCCCCTCTCCTGATGAGGTCCGCACCTTCTATGTCGAGCACGACATCGACGGTAGTGAGGCCGACACTTCGGTCCTGCAATTCATTTTGTCGGACAAACGTGTTCTTGCTTCCGAAACCGAGGTTATCACCACTCTCGCCTCTGTCGGCTTCAGTGATGAGCGCCAGAAGCATGCCATTGGTAGCTTATCTGGAGGTTGGAAAATGAAACTCGCTCTAGCCAGAGCAATGCTCTTCAAGGCTGATATTCTACTTCTCGATGAACCCACTAACCATTTGGACGTGGTGAACATTGCATGGCTCGAAAACTACCTCACATCATTGAAGCACTGCACGTCAAGTATGTATTTTTTTTTCCGTATGAAGTGATACAGCGACTAAGTTGCCGTAGTCATCGTGTCGCATGACTCCGGTTTCCTCAACAACACTATCACTGATGTTCTTCATCTTAATCGCTTCAAGATTCGAAAGTACCGCGGCAATCTCGAGGTCTTCGTGAAGCACGTCCCGGAGGCGAAGTCGTACTACACTCTTGAGGCTGCCGAGAACTACAAGTTCAAGCTTCCCGACCCCCCTCTCCTCGAGGGTGTCAAGACCAAGGAGAAGAGTCTGCTTAAAATGCGCAAGGTTGGCTTCCAGTACCCCTCGCAACCTGTACAACAATTGTACGATATCACCCTCCAAGTATCGCTCTCTTCCCGTGTTGCGGTTCTCGGTCCCAACGGCTCTGGGAAGTCGACATTGGTTAAGCTTCTCACTGGGGAGATGGAACCTAACAAAGGAGGTGAAATCTGGAAACATCCTAACCTGGTGATTGGGTACGTTGCGCAACACGCCTTCCACCACATCGACCACCATCTCGACAAGACTCCTCTCGAATACATGCTTTGGCGTTACCAGACTGGTGAGGACTTGGAAGAAATGGGCAAGGCCAGTCGTCAAATTACTGAGGCCGAGGCGCAGAAGATGAAGGATGGTGCTCTTTACATCCATGAAGGACAAAAGAGACAGATCGACGAGATCATTTCCCGTAAGAAACTGAAGCAGTCATACGAGTATGAGGTCTCTTTCAAAGGTCTCAGTTCTTCCGAGAACCTCTGGATCCCCCGTGATGAACTTGTCAAGCGTGGCTTTGAGAAGGTTAGATTTGTGATATTTTGTTATTCGACGTGTTTTTCATTATTATTTTCCATAGAAAGTCCTGGAGGTCGACACGCGTGAAGCCCAGCGGCTCGGTCTGCTCCGGCCCCTCGTCCGTCGTGAAATTGAGAAGCACTTTGCTGACTTTGGGCTCGAGGCTGAATTTGTGTCTCACAACACTATGCGTGGCCTGTCTGGCGGGCAGAAAGTTAAGATTGTCCTCGGCGCCGCGACTTGGCGTCGTCCTCACGTTGTCTGTTTGGACGAGCCTACTAGTACGTCTATTCGCTTCCAAGTAATTTCATGGTTACCCAACATTGTTTGCAGACTACCTTGATCGTGAGTCGTTGGCTGCCTTGATTGAGGCCTTGAAAGACTTTGAGGGTGGTGTTCTCGTCATCACCCACAACAGAGACTTCTCAGAGTCCATTTGCACCGAGTAAGGATTACTTCTTAGTATTGAGCAGGACGTTGCTTGATCTACATTCTTTCCAGGGTCTGGGCCATGCGCGACGGTCGTCTTGAGGCGTCTGGCCATAACTGGGTTGAAGGGCAAGGATCCGGTCCTCGAATCGACAAGAAGGATGGAGATGAAGAGGATCAGTTTGACGCCATGGGTAACAAGATTGAGTTGAAGAAGAACAAGAAACTCAACGCCTCCGAGCTTCGCAAGGTACGACGTGATGTGAATGTCGTTGGAATGCGTTTGCTGATCGCACACTTATACAGGAGAAGAAGAAGCGGATGGCACGCAAAAAGAAGGGTGGGGATGACGACGAGGACGACGAGGACTACTGAAGGATGTTTGGATTACTTCACCTTTTGTTCGCTTTACTTATGCCCTGTATGTTGTGCCACTCTCTTGTATGTACCGTGTCGACAGTATACCACCCAAAATTAATGACTTTGACGACCCAAATCGGCTCCAGAGTAGTGGCTGTGTTTGGATAGGCTGGATGGCGCAATGGATACTGGTTGCTCATATCCTTCTTCACGACCACAACATGCCCTTACTTGCTGACCATGACTATCTCCTTCCTAGGGACGCGCGCACCCAGCTGACACCCAACGCTACCCAAAGAACAACCCTCATCGTTGCCGGTTGTTATATCGTCGTAATAGCCATTCTATGGTGAGCACATTCGACCACTTCTCAGCTCCAGAACGCCTGATAATCGCGCTCGAGGCATGTACCCATACTCAGCTGGATAAGTCAGTCCCGCACTCCTATATCACGACCGTGCCCTAGCTAATCTTTCCCTCCAGTTTATCCCTTCAAGTATGTCAAACGAAGTCCATCCATCTGGTGCTTGAATAGACTGACCCACTCCATAGGTTGCTTACCGTTGGCTTCCATGAGGTGAGCACGACCCATCACCATCACAAGGCCTTCCGGAAACGCGTTTTTCGTAGATGAGCCACGCGATTACCGGCGTGTTGACCTGCGCGACTATTCATTCCGTGGAACTGGACCGTCAGTAACCCGAGACTCATATCGACCGTTCCACGAGTGCTCACACAGTACGTAGCCGACGAGGGGGGTGAAACTCGAATGTCGGGTGGTATACCCTGGATTACTCTACCTGCGGGATACCTTGGCTCTTCTTTCATTGGGGCCTGCTTAATTGCATGTGGATTTGATACCAATGCCAGCAAAGTCGCTTGTCTTGTCCTCGCTGGATTCTTTTTATTCACGCTATGGTGGGCAAGAAGAAATTGGTTGTATGTCCCTGCAAATCTGCACTGCGTTCTTTCTCATCATGTTATCTCACTTTACCCTAGGACATGGGTCCTAATTCTCGGGATGTCTGGTCTCATCGTTTTATTTTGGTTTGTTGGAGAAGGCATAGCCCTTCGCTATTTGGTGAGCGTTCTGCGCATTTCCGTACCAGTCCACTCATTAACGCTGTTCTCTAGATTCTGTTTATCGGTGTCATGTCGGACTTGTACGTCCTTTGGGATGTGATTGGTCAGTGCACCTTGCTTGTGCTCGGCAGACATTGACGACCATCAGACGATACTATTGCGCGCAAGGTCAACAATTCGGACGCGTCCGCATTTGCTCGAATCTGTGGATGTTTCCCATCTCAAGGTCCGTCTCGATACTAAACACCCTAGATGACCATGGCTTCTGACCGTCTACAGTATGGGGTGTCATCTGGCTTTTAATAGCCTTTGTCTTCTTCGCTGCTGGAATTCTTGTTGGGATAGCAGCCTTCAAGGTACCTAGATCGAGTTCCCTTTACAAAGCAGACGATTCTAATGAGTAATATAGGAGTCATCTTCCTTGCAGAAGGAACAAGCTTCGCATTTTCTCCCCGTTCCAGGCTCCAGCGCAGCGACACCAGGGGCCACGGTGCCGACTTTCCTTCTCATCGTCGTCACGAGTCTGCTCTGGAGGTTACTCGCTTGACTCAGATTCATACTGTGCCACCAAACTCTGGACTATATTCCATACGATGTATTATCGCCCAATTACTATTGTAGTACCAGGAAACCTTACGATCGCATCATCCCATTCTCAGAGCATCGCCTGGCAATAACATCTACCATTGTGTCCATACTTCTGGTGCTTGGAGTAAGTAGAGATGAGAGAACATTACAAGCAAAACATATACTGCACCAGGTATGAACCGTGGTGTTTATTTCATCTCCTGCGACTGCCGTAATCCCTTTCCTCCGAGTCCATTCGTCGCCTATCTGGCGTCGTGGATCGATTCCTATACCCACCCCTGCGCCGGCTGTCTCCTTCGTACCTATCCTCTCTCCTCGAGGAACCTCTGTCACGGTCGCGCGAATCATCCCTCCGGCGTCGGTCCATGTCCCGATCCCGGTCGCGTCTGTCATCGTTCCTAAGACGGGGTGAAGGTGAGCGACGACGTCGGTAAGGCGACGAGTCACGTCGACCCGACGGTCGGTCATCACGATACCGCGGAGGCGGCGAGGGAGAACGGCGTAGAGGTGGAGCGCGGGAATTGTCTCTGTCGCGACTGTCGTCCCTACCGCGTCGAGAGTCTCTGCGACGGTCATCCCCATACTCGGGGCTTCGCTCTCTCTCGCGACGCGGCGGTGTCGGTGTCCTGCGAGTGCGACGCCGCGCATCGACGGAGGACCCTGAGTCAGATGGATCCGAGTCTGAATCTGACTCTGACTCGGAATCTGAGTCCGAGTCACTATCTGAACCGCTTTCCGAATCCGAATCTGACGACGAGGACTCTTGTTCGAGCATCGCACGCCGTTGTTCCATGATCAGACGAGGTGCGTTCTGGACATAACATCAACGAAAGACACTATGGCCCAGAGCTACAAACAAACTCACCTTGAGATATTCTCTCATGTCCTCCGTCAACACGCCAAGACCGATACTCGTGAAATAGTTGATCGAGAATCGCGTATTCTTCGGGTTGTCTGTAGGGAACATGCCTCTGGACGCGGCTTTCACTTCCTCATCCTTGAACCGCTCTGCAAGAGTCTTCAGGCCCATACTCTCCATCATCTCCTGCATCATGATCTTCACGAAAATACGAGAACTGGATGTCGTCTCGTCCTCGTTCATTTTGATATTTTCAAGGACGGCCCAGGAGATAGCATCAGAAGCAAGCATGTGCCCGAAGAAACGGGATATGTTCCGCAGCCGGTTTGTTTCGTATCTGTGGATCGTCTGGTAATAGTTACCAAACGCTTGTTCGAGACACTCCATCCAGGTACGGTTAAGTTTACAGAAACGTTCACCAACGAGGCCATAAAACGTGGAATATGACCGTTCTTGAGAACAACACTCGATAATCATGTTGATGAGCTCAATCTAGAAGAATGCAGCCTTTGGTCAAATGTCGTCATGAATTAAAAGTCATATACTACCTCTTCGCCTTCCCTGAGCTGGACCTTGAGTAGTTTGTGCACAGCTTCCTCGTAATTGAGGGCATTCATAATGGTAAGGTATATTATTCGTCGCAAATTAACCAGGTTGGTTCCGGTATGATCCTCGATATCTTCTTTTTCTTCAACGGCTACTTGGGGCTCATGAGAGCAGTGCATTACTCGAGGCAGAGAGCCATACCTTCCTCTTCGCTCTCTTCCTCGCTCGATTCGGAACTGGATTCTTCATCTGAGTTTTCTCCGAGAATCTCAGCCTTAATCGCCTTGTATTTCTCTTCGTTCTCCAGATAATTGGGGTCAAGTTTGAAGACGTCTGCCAACGAGTGAGTCCGTGTTGTGGTCGATAACGCGACCAACTCACTCAATCCCTCTTGGACTTGCAGATCATCCTCCAACTGGATTTGGTGGGTAATCTGTTCGTCCTCTTCTACCAGGTCCAAGCCCTCCGGCAAAATAGGATTGTCCTTGTATTTGTCTTTGCGCACTTGCATGAGGACCTCGATCATGTATTGCACACGGTGACTGATAGAACCTTCGTTGAGAACTGCACGGAAGCGTTCAAAAACGGTTGCGTTCGCTTTTGGAGAGTTTTCTGCGAGAAATGCGCCAACTTCACGACTGAACCCAACAGCGATCTCAATGGAATCGTCAGTGGGCCTTTCCAGTAGTAAAACGAGTACTTGAAGGGCAATAATTTCATGGGCAACAGCTTGGTTGACGAGATGTGCAATAAAAGTGGTGGTCGAATTACAGACGATCTAACAGGACATTCTGAGTGCTTGGGCGGGTAACGTAGCAGGCGACCTACTTTGTCATTTCGTTTGAATGCCCTCCTGAACTGACTTATGAGTCGGGTAAGGACCAATTCTCCCACTTGAGGGAGTTTTGTATTGATGATGGCGAGGAGGGCAGCAAAAACGGGTGTAAAGGGTAAACTGGATGCCTGTGCTTTCATGATGCTGCGCGCAAACAGTCCACGGCCACGAACAAGATTCTCCGAGAAAAGCTCCGGCACGACCTGCTTGATGTTGGTGATGTTGACACGGTTGACAATACCGGTGATAGATTTGCGGAGCGCATCCCAAGAAAGCCGCTGGTACTCGGCGCTGGACTTGTCCGACGAGGCGGCGGCCTGAAGCGCGCGGAGTCGAGCAGGAGGGACGTAGACACCACCGGAGCGAGAGCCAATGAGTTTGGCAAACTCGGCTTGCTTTTCAGCCAAATCCTGTGCGCTTTCTTCCTCCCTTGTTTTTCCAGCCTTTTCCAGTTCGACAGCGGCCATGCGTGCAGCGAGCTCTCTCTCACGCAACGCTCGTCGGACTGGGTCGACGTCGTTTACCTTGGGCAGGTCCAATTGAACTCTGGGCCGTGGCGAACGTGATCTCCTCCGAATGGGTGGTGGCCCATCTGACCTGTCCGCAGAGAGTGAGCGGGACCTGTACGGTGTATCAGAACCATATGAACTAAGTAACAAGAAGTGAACGAGCCTTTTTCTCGTGTACATTCTGGGGGACTCGCTTGCGGGCGGTAGCGTCGCGGTGGCCATTGACCAACCTTGGAACTTGACTTGCTGACAAACATCGAAAAAGAGTAATCGTGGGAAAACAACATACGGGCTAGTAACTTGTGTCTGTTCCAAGTCCAAGATGGAGAAGCTGGACGCTCTCGCTTCGGTCGTGCGGGTAAGCCCATTATCAGAGACGTTGGTAAGTCACGACCTAATCTTCTGCAAACAGCTCAGCGAGGGCGTGGTGCGCATCCTCGGCCAGGTAGACACTCTACCCCTGTCATACATGATCTGACCCAGACGCTCAACAGAACCCAGGCAAGTTCACGCTGCAGGGTAATTTATATCCTCTCGCACCCTCCTGCATCGACTGAGTCGCGCTTACAGGCACAAACACCTACCTCGTCGGCGAGCGCGCCCCTTTTACACTTATCGACACCGGCGAAGGGCACCCAGGTTATATTCCCCTGCTTGAATCCGCCCTCGCGCGTGGAATCGAAAAACCGAGCGATAAATCACACCAACAGCACGTTTCAGATATCATCATATCCCATTGGCATCTTGATCATGTCGGCGGACTCTCCTTCGTGCTCAGCCTCCTAAGGAATCTCTGGGACGCACTCAATGCACCCCTCCCATTTCAACCACCACGGGTACACAAGTTTCCACATGCATCACTCCTAGACGAAAGATTCCAGCGTTCGATCCAGCCCATCCAACCTGGCATGTACGTGCCAAGCCCAGCCGGATCCCTATTCCATGACCTGCACCATGGACAATCTTTCCCCATCACCCTTGCTAATGCCTCCCCCAATCTGAATGCCAGATTTCAAGTCATCCATTCTCCAGGGCACACAGAGGATTCTATCGCGCTCTTGTTTCCCTCCGAACGGGTACTATACACAGCTGACAGTGTCCTCGGCCAAGGGACTGCCGTGTTTGAAGATCTCGGGACATATTTATCTACTCTACGATCTTTCTTATCATATATTGACAAAGACACCGCTCTCTATCCTGGTCATGGGCCCGTAGTTCACAACGGAGAGCAGGTCATAAAGACGTATATCGAACACCGCATGGAGAGGGAAAGTCAGATTGTGCAGGTGCTGCAACAGAACCTAGGAGAGACTGGAGGGATCTGGTCTACTTGGGAAATCGTCTCCAAGATATATGCAGCATACCCTCAGAATCTCTGGGAGGCTGCTGCAGGGAGCGTTGATCAGCACCTTCGTAAGCTGGTGGCCGAAGGGAAAGTAGAAGAGCTTGGTGGCGAGGGTAGGGACACTAGGTGGAAGCTTCAGACCAAATTATAGTCGAGCCCGGGTCATTCTTCGCCCAGTAGAATATTCTGTGTAACCGTAGTGCGTAGGATAGTGTGTAGGATAGCAAGCCCTGAAGTTTACTATAATGCATCGAAATTGATGTGATGTGATGCTCGTCTTCTCTCCAACTCGTCCTCGCGCTAAAACCCATCTGTCAGTGTCATCAAGTCGACGATCAAGGATGGTCTTACCTTCTCGTTCAGATGTAGTATGAACACGAAGACGGCCAGTATTGCAGTGGCCACGACAACTGTCAGTGTCACCCAAGGGATCCACTGACCAGGTCGCAAAAACAGCTCGCGCTTCCACGATCCCTCACTCAATCCAGACGGCGGATGAATGACGACGCGGGAGTTTGGGATCACGCCCTCCATGTTGATGAAGTGATCCTCGGTGTGTTTCGTGGATCCCACAAAAAGGTTCTCGATGTAATTGTTTGTCCGGCCAAGGCCAAAGAATGAATAAGGGGCAAGCAGTGAATGATACGAGGTCTGAGGGAGCTGTCCGACTGTTGGACAGGATATCACTACATCAGATAGGTCATCCGCCATGCTGATCCTCGTACCTTGAGCGGCTGACCGTCCACCAGACGTATCAAGGACAGTATACTTGTACGACGCTCCGGAGTAGCTCACACCGAATGGCTGTATGCCGTTAAAACCAAATCAATGACAAATGCACGACACTCACGAGGTAAGTAGAACCATTCGGCAGGGTGCACCAACCGTTGTTACACGCGCCATTCAGTACTTGTTCCAACCCTCAGTGTACACACGAGCACAAAAAGCCAGTTGAACGCACCAATCGCCTTCAGGAAGAAGGCATCATAATAGAAATTATTCTGGACGAATGTTGCTGTCCCATGGCGCTGAGCTCCCGTTCTCTGTATAACAATATCAAGCGTCCCCTATTCGCATGGACATGTCAATTTGCACCAGGGACACTGGGAGAGAAGATGGACGCACATCCTCGTCCATGTCGATAAAAGTTGCACCGCGTGCATCGTGCACCGCTTCTAGACTCTCTGCACCTTTTTCAAGGAGTCTGAATCCACGTCGACCCTTCCCGTTGGCATCACATCCTGCAAGACCTCTTACACAGGGTTCCGAAATTAGGAGCTTTGGTGTATGTTCGGTTGCTGTCGCAGCGATTACCAACAGGTCTGGAAAGCCATCCAGATTCGTATCCCCAAGACGAACGGGAAGCGGGAGAGGAGGCGAAAAGGTGGTATCAAGTACAAGAAGAGAACTTGATTGGGAGTTGACAAGGGAAGAAAAAGGGAGCTGAGTGAAGGCCTGAAAAATCTTAGTAATGAGGGCAAGCCAAGATGTGAACAAAGTTACTCTTACATCGTTTTTTCTGTCCGTGCTGAGGTCAAAGCTGAAGTTCGGATCAGCTATACAAAGCGATTCGGGCGGTCGGCAGAGTTGGTTTCCTTGCTTGTCGACAGTACGGGACCCGGCAGAAGGGCAAATAGGTATTTGTTTATTGTAGGCAATGTTGACCGAACAATCAGAACCAACGCCGGTTGACGACACCGATGAGCACATTGGGAACACCATGTCGATAGTCCCGTCTCGATCTGCAACGTGAACGTTGGTGCATAGTCGATATCTAAACCGACGAACACACCAATATCAGCAAAGGTAATTGCCTGGACCCCAGACGGAAGCGATTGGTGGTGCGCAAGAGAAAACCCAGCATCCTTGTTATTCACCCATATTTGAAACGATCTTTTGCCTGACCCCTCGTCACAGACGAGAAAGACATCTACAAAAATCAATTATCAGGATGACTCCCTTTCCACTGGATGACACTCACCAGCAAGACAATCCCCATTCAAGTCAATAATGGCATTACTGTGTGGAGAGGCCAAGTCACACTGCACACCGTCAAAGGGGGCATCGACGCTACAAACACGTCATAAAGATGGTCCACGATGAGGCGGAAGACGCACAGGTCAAATAATGTTGGTCGACTTTCGGAAATATTCCAGGTGTTTCGCCAAGCTTTCAAAAAGTTCGACGGATCCTGATTGGAGGGGATCATTCCAAGCAAATCAACCTTCATGTCCCCATCAAGATCGACAGGTATGGGTTGTGAAAGCGCAGAGGAGGGGGATGATATTGGAGTCGACTCTACTAAAGTTCTCAGGTGTAGACTGGAAAAGCTGTGTTTGATGGACATACGAAACGTTCCATCATGATTACCCTTGTAGAGGGCCATATTAAGCGTGGTTGCAGAATTTGCGCTCATGACAAGGATGTCAAGCTTCCCATCGAGCGTGAAATCTCCCGGAATGACGTTGTGTATTGGCGTTGTATGCCGCAGTTGAGAACTCTTCTCGAAAAGAAATGCATCTGAAGAGCAGAGTAAATACAAGAGAAGACGAGTAGGTAGGTGGCCTACCATGCTTCCAGATGTACACAGACAAGACGTGCTGGGTCGGGTCTAGCGTCAGCACGTCGAGGCTGCGTTCCGGTTGAATCAAGTGACAAGGTGGGCGAGTGCTGTTCGCTTACAATTGGTCTCCATTGAAGTCACCGAATGCAACTATACGGTCTTCATCATCCAGTCCCATAGAGCCTGCCACCATGAGAGAATTCTTAGTGAACCGTTTTGGAGGAAAAGGCCATAGTGCCAAGACAGGGCTGATGAGAAGTAATGTAGCCAGAACGGCACGAGAGGAGATCCCAAGCATAGTCTGTGTGGGATGTTGGCTGTCCAACAAAGTGTGTTCAGCTGGCAGGGAGATGCTATGTGTTGACACTCATACTAACCGCGCGGTGTGGCGACGATCCGGCTGTGCAACTTTGGACTTGCGATTCAAACAAGAACAAACTAAGCAACCCCCTAGGTACTATTATAGGTAGTATAGCCGTGCGAATACGGTACGCATCTATCATGATTTGAGAGGATCAAAGTCACTCCAATCATCCTTCGTCGCCGGCTTGTTGGCAGCAACAATGCGGGTAGGTTGCATGGGCGTCAACATGGATCCCATCGGTGGCGGTGATGATGGTGATGGCGTGGAGTGTGGAGGCATAACCGTGGTAGAGGTATACTTTGGTGAAACATACTTGGGTGGGTTGGCAAATGCGCTGGCAGGGTCCGCTGAAACATCGGCAGGCGATATATTATAATTGGGCTTCTGAGACGTGGTGGCATGTAGCGTAGAGTGGGGTGACATGGACTGCAGCTGTGGTTGCAGAGGCCCCGAATGATAATGTGATTGAGTCGACTGAGTCTGTGTCGGGAAGGTAGATCTGTCAAATGATGACGAGGGTAATGGCTTGGCTCCAAGCCGTGAAGGTCGCGAAAGGGACGTGTCAGTCGTGAATTGTGGTGTCGCGGGTAACGATTGCATTTGTGGAACTTGACTATGTGGAACTGCAGGTGGGCTAAAGGTGTGAGTTGGAGTCATTGAAATCGACTGTCCAGATCCCTGCGAGTTCATCAAAATTCAATTCTGGCAGCGAAGGATTCTACTAACCTCAGGGTTGTCGTTAAATATACTATCCCAGATGTCATCTTCCCAGCCTTTCAAATCATCGATAGTGGAATCAGACTTTATATTGGCATTGCTACGGCCCACTAGTGTCTCAAAGGTGGTGCCCGAGTCAAAGTTAGGAGCAGCAATGTTATCGATAGGTGTAGACCGGTCTTCTATGCGTTGCGAGTCTCGTAAGAACTGGTTATGTTCTTTCTCCACCCGTTCTCCGAGCTTGCGGATGACCGTCATAAACCGCTGAAATTGCCGCACATTCAATACTGATGGGCGTGGGTCTCAGCTAGGAGTTCCGTATCTCCAGTCAACTTACATGGTCCTATAGACATTGACCAAAGCTGTGGAAGAACAAGAGTTGCTACTGCTTCTCTGTCGACTTTGAAACCCATAGCCTCTTGGACGGAGAGTGTAGCCATCTGTGGGGTGTAATGCATTCGAAGCTGTGTTTGGCCATTCGGTTGGCTGAACGGCTTGGTAAATACATACCATTACCGCTGGTTCCTTGGTACGGATCTTCGACAACAGAGGGCAAAGTTTTTGAGTCAAGCTTGTCTAACGATGGTTTAATTCTGCGCTCTATGCATTGAGAGACTAGACTGACTTGATCGAGAATCTTCACCATGCTCAAGAAGGTTGTCAGTGTGGCAACCTTGACTGAAAGTAGCTTGGTCTTGGTAAACACCAACTACGGAGATATGAGCATGGCCATGGTGATAGCCACCAAATCGAAGTCACGTACTGCTACGCGTGGAAACAGTACACCAGATACTTCTGCGTAATCAATGGTTTCACATAGATTGGGGACTACTCCGAGAGCTTGCTCTTGGACCTGTATAACGAGATCAGATTTACGCGACGTCCACACAGGAAATACATACCACAGAATGTTCCGATTCCAACGCATTATATACCAGAGGCAATACCTCTTCACCGGACGTCAGTGTGACAGAAAAGAATACAAGATCCACTACCTACGCTCCCGGAACACTCCTTTTTCAGTTTTGTTCTGCAACATTTCAAGATTATCCAGTAATGTAAGCATATTTTGGGGTGGATCCTTAACGGTAAACAAGGGTCTGAGGCTGGGCAAAACAAGCTGTGCAAACTGAGCAGCCGACAGAATATTTGAAATGGCAAAAACATTGGGCAGGATATACGGAAGGAGAAGTGTGTCTTTCATCTATGATTCCCGCAGTATTTTTCAGCATGCATCGAAAGAACAGCGAGACTGACGAAGCCGAACCTCCTCAAGCAACGATGGTAATATCTTCCGTACTCTCAGGCCCTCAGAAAACCTACTCAAAACACTGGTTAAGCCCTTCATAAAGGAAATTTTCTCTTCTCGGGTTTTTGCTGTAAAGTTCGATCGATCCAAGAAATTTAGTGTGGAGATTGGGAGTGAAGAGAAGAAGGGGTGAGATGGAAGAGTGGCTGGAGTTGGCCTGCTTTGGGACCCTCGCGTAATGAGAGATCGCAAGAGATCTTTTGTGTGCACGATATCAGACCTGGGGAAATAAGAGGCTAGAAATGTAAATACCCTGCAAATCTGTGTCCAAGTTTTCTATATCTGGAACTGGGCGACCCGCATTCTCTCGCAGACCACTGAGAGTTCCATGGTTCTGAAAAGGCGGTTTACCCCTGCAGTGAACAGTATATATCACTGCACCGAGGGAATATATGTCAGACGCTGTGATGAGTACCTCATCCAAAGCATACTCCGGGGCTACAATAATATCTTAGCCTGTCACAGCCGACAGCATAAAAGACGAGGGTACCTATGTAATCGAATGAACGCTGGATGTAGGATGGGACGCGACCGTCGAATCCGGGAAATTCCCACCGCGATGGTGATCCGTCAGCAGCCAGCAAGGGGATGGTCATACCCAAGCCGGAAATTTTCCAGTCGCCCTGAAACAAGGTCAGTATGATCGAGGTGTTAGTACGAGGGGAGGTGGCCTACAACTTCGTTAATGATGATACATTCAGGTTTCAAGTTTGAATGTATTAATTTTGCCGATGAATGGAGGAATGAGAGTCCCTTGCACAGCTGAAGGATACCCTTTTGGATCTGGACGCAGATCAGCAGAGCGAGACAGATTGCAAGCATACGATCACTCACCTCGACCTCATCGAGTTCAACGGGAGTGATGTAATGAGATCCTCGTGGTATGGACATGTCTAGGGACGATAGGATGGGCTCGGTCGCAAAGATGAGCTCGTTGCGAGTTTCCTCGAGAGGCTCGACCATCTCTTCGTGTTGCATGGTCAGTGAGGCAAACGTTGCGTGTGAGAAGACATACCGAGGACGGATGGATGTCGCAGTTTGCTCAGCGCAGCAGCCTAAGGGGAAAGATCAGTCATGGACCCAGAGCGGGGATGACGGTCGCGACCTCTGCTTTCAAAACTTCGAGGACGCGCTCCCTGGATAAGGGTCCGAAGCCCTCCATCTCAGCCCGCTTGTCGAATGACCAGACGGATACACGCTTGCTCGTGACCTTGTGTGTCGCTCGTTGCACCTTCCAAAGACCCACTTTGACCGAGACTGGTAAGGAATGGACACCGGGGGTCGCGGAGCCTGATGGCGTCGGTGTAGAGGACCTACTACCATTCTGTGGACCGATGTTGTATGACTGTGATATCGCTGTCCGAGAGAAAAAGGACGTCGCAGCGGCGAACATCGTGTCTCAAGCTCGCGACCCAAGTTGGGCAGGGATATATTTGCTGATGTAAGCTAATATATCGGTAAAACGACACCAAGGCCGAGGCTGTCCCGCCGAACAGAACGAACCCGGATCAAAGAGAGCCCTCCTCGTGGGAGTCACGTCGGACTCTCTGTGCGTTGGGTCTGCACATCATTCTCTAACTTTCACATCCACCATCTCACTAGAAATGAGGCCGACCCTTGGCTTGTTCGATTCTCGTGTCGTCCGCTCTAAGAGCACGGCGTTTATCGGACTGGGTCGCATGGGAGCAGAGATGGCACGCAACCTGTTTTCCAAGAAGCTGGCGCAGTCGGCCGAATCGCATTTTGTGGTGTGCGACGCAATGCCAGCGAGTGCAGTGGCCTTTCGCCAAAGTTTTTTGTCTCAGTTCCCTGGTGCGCGTATTGGGATCGTCCAGACCCCTGAGGAGTAGGTGTCAGCAGCTTTAATTATGATCGTCATGGTCAGCTCATGTAGACACATTTGGCAGAGCTGTGCAGACCTCCAAGACAGTGGTCACGATGTTACCGTCATCACCGCAGGTCAAGAGTGTGTACTGTGACAAAAATGGGATTATATCTGCACTGCACGCGTTGGACAAGACTGAAACACAAGACACTCTGCTCATCGACTCTACGACACTGGATGTGGGTGTCGCGCGGCAAGTTGCTGGCGATGTCATCCTAACGGGTGCACAAATGATTGATGCGCCAGTTTCTGGAGGTTTGTACTCTCGTGGCGATTGGCGACGCGCTTACTGAACGGGATGACAGGGGTCGTCGGTGCGCAAGCAGGGACGCTTTCGTTCCTGGTTGGTGGTACAGAGGCGTCGTTTGTGCAAGCACAACCGATATTGGAGATGATGGGGAAGCGGATCATTCACTGTGGGTCGTCTGGCTCTGGGCTGGGTGCCAAGATCTGCAACAATCTCGTACTTGGAGTACAGCAAGTTGTGATCGGAGAGGCGATGTTGCTTGGGCAGAAATTGGGACTCGATCCTGCGGTACTCGCTGGGGTGATCAACAATTCGACAGGGAGTTGCTTCTCCTCTTCCATCAATAATCCGGTACGGGGTTCGCTTCCAGGCAAGACGCCACCGTGCGAGAAAGAGTATGAAGGGGGCTTCGCTACGGCACTCATGTTGAAGGTGGGTGGTCATTATGTGTATGCGCGGTGTGCCGACCTTTGGTGCAGGACATGGACCTGGCGATGAACATTAGCAAGGAGTGCGAGAGTGCGCTCCCGCTTGGCGAGGCTGCGCGCGGGATCTACGAGGCAGTGATCCGTGGTCGTCCTGAGCTG
This sequence comes from Guyanaporus albipodus, assembly GCA_038088995.1. Taxonomy (NCBI): domain Eukaryota; kingdom Fungi; phylum Basidiomycota; class Agaricomycetes; order Boletales; family Boletaceae; genus Guyanaporus; species Guyanaporus albipodus. The sequence continues at coordinate 49,108 of JBBPKA010000059.1, read as the reverse complement.
GCGAAGAAGGATTTTTCGTCAGTGTACGTCTACTTGAAGGATCTGTGAAATATGATGGCCTATAATTTGTCGTTGCAATGAATCTGTTTCCGCCATTTTCTTTTTCTTTTTCTTTTTTTTGTCATTCGTTTACATAATCCACGAATCTTGTTCTCGAGATTTGGTTGCCTCCGCGACGCGGCGGTATAAAGGACGCGCGCTGACGACCGATCAGTCTGTTCCCCGTCCTCATCCACCATGGCCGACAGACCCTCCGCGATCATCTTCGGTGCGTCCTTCTCCCCTCTCCCCCTCTCCCCCTCCCGATCCCGCATACAGGTGGCCTCAATACCTACTCCCGCGCCCTCGCCGCTCTCCTTGTCCCCCCAGTCGGCGACCGTCTTGTATCCGTATGTCCACCCGCTCACCCTCTCCACTTTCTGCTCACCCCCGCAAGCACCTGCGCATCGTCGACAAGTTTTCCGTCTCTCCCCCCACGACGTGAGTCTTCCGTTCCCATACTCTCCATCTTCGTCCCGTCCACCCCCCACGCAGTTATCTCGGCGCACAATTTCCAAACGTCCTCTCCCACCCAGACGTCGAATACCGCCAGGCGAATCTCACCATTCCCTGTAAGTCTTCCCCCAACGTATTGTCCGACACCATCTCAACCCCCATAAGCTGCCGTCGCGTCCGCCTTCAATCCTCCGCCCGGAAAAGCTGCTTACGCTTATGTGTTCGATCTCACCGGAGAGGTTAATCATGACCGTGGGGAAGTCGTACGTCGCGTCCGCATTCCTCTGCTTTCCCCCCCTCCCAACAGCGCATGACAGATTGCCATCAAGCTGACATTCACCGTCGCCCGCATCATCGCCTTGGAGGCCGCAAAGCGCAACGTAACAGCATACGTCCGCCTACAACAACCGGTGTATGAATCTTCCGACAAGGGCAGTCATGACGAGAAGCAGGACGTCAAACCCGTAAGACCACTAGACGTCTGGTGGCACGAAACGCTGCGCATGCTAGCGTCCATCCAAGGGTAAGCATATAATGTTTGTCAAGAAGATTCTTACTGACACGTGCTAGTCTGAACCTTGTCATCTTGCGATGCGGCTTCGTCTACGGTCCATACGTCGAATACGGCCTCTGTGAGAACCATGCCGCTCTTTTGGTTATATGATTCTGACGTGGTGACTCAAAGACCCCCTCGTCATTACCGTCGCGTCGGTATATGGCTATATGAAGAAACCGATGAAGACCATGTGGGTTTAACGCAACGCATCGCATTCTCATGGCTGACAAATGTCCATAGTTGGGGTCCAGGCAAAGAGCCCGTCCACAGCGTACACGTCGAAGACGTGGCTGGCGCAATGTGGGCATGTGCAGTGTGGATGCACCAACAGGGACGTCAACAAGCCATCGCACTGGCCGGCGAGAAGATACCCTTTCACAACGAGAAGAGCAAAGCCAAGGAGGTCGAGGGTATGGCCTCGCCAGACGAGCAGCCCATTGCACCGCTCTTCAATCTGGTGGATGATTCAGAGACAACGCTAGCAAAGGGAGGCTCGATGATCACCGAACACTTTGGGACAACGTTTGAGTTCTACTCGAATTTCGAAACGACGATGGCAAAGGTGCGCAACTTCCCCTTGGCCCGCTTCGTCGCATTGACTCGTTGGCCAGCTCAAGCTCGAGGATTTGGTTGAGGAAATCAACGAGCACCACGTTGGGACATGGACGGAAATGCTCCAGCAATCGAATCCCCCTGTCACCCATACGCCACTGACTGCGTACATGGACAAGTACGCATTGTCGAAACACAGGCTTGCCTACAGTAACGCGAAGATCAAGAGCATTGTCGGGTATGAACTCAAGCGGCCATTTTTCGATAGGCAAACATTGAGCGAGGTTGTAGAAAAGTGGATGGAGGAGGGAACGTGGCCACGGCTAGACTAATTAATGACAGTCACGATCATCTACGGGTCGAGGTTTTAGGGTTTGGTCTCTGTCTCTTTGTGCTTCTCCATGTTGTTACGCTTCACTATCGGAAGTACGCATGCTGTTCAAAACTGTCCAATGATCAGTGATATACTAATTGACGATATGTGACGCATTTTGTCACTAGTACTGACTCCTCATTTTATGTAGATTATACTCGCTGTTTCCGTGACGTATGTACCAGTTAACAAAGTCGAATTGCTCTGAACTACACGGTGGCCGAACTCTTCTTGAAAAGATCATTTCAAAGAGGAGAGCGCTGCAGAATCGAGAGTATACATTGATGGTGCATAAACAAGATAGATGACTCGAGAACTGGTATTCATAGCCTGGCTCTTGGAAGGATCAGACTCGACGCGATTTTCAGGCTCAACGTCGCTTGAGAAAGCATCTCGTCAACACTACGACAATGTTAATCAATATTCGCGAGTATAGATGCATGAAGCAGTTAGCGTACATCTGCTTCGCGGGCTTGATTTCCTATGATACAGTGGATCTGAAGTTAGCGTGAATCAGAGAGAACAAAGGACGGGACAAAACCAACATTGATGGATCCCGCGACTTTACCCATTAACCCTAACGGAAAAATATAATCAGAAAGGGAGAATGAATGTGTGCCTCAACATCTTACACCTCCGCCCCTCAAGGGACCTATCTGGATGCTTCTCCATCTCGACCTCGTGAGGTATTTTCCCTTGAGACACGAGCATTCGTATCTCTTGTTGCCGCCCGGATTCCCATTCAGCAACGTAGGGTGTCCGAAAGACGCTCATCGGTCGACCAGAGTAAACGACGGTTCGGACGATGTCGTCATATCCGGCCGCGAGCAAAACCTCCTTATGCTTGGCAGGGGCTCCAGCCTCCTCGCTGGCAACAAAACGTGTTCCAACCCAAACGCCATCTGCTCCATACCTTGATATTATCAAGGTAAACTCCGACTACGACGATAAAGAAACACCTACGAAAGAGCCGCCGCGAGGCCGCGACCATCTGCAATACCTCCAGCGGCAACAACAACAACAGGTTCGCCCGTCAACGGACTTTTAGCATTTCTGCATAAATCAACGACAGCGGGAATGAGAACGGAAAACGGGGTTTCTCCTGTATGACCTCCCCCCTCACTACCTTGTGCACAAATGATATCAACACCTGGAGGTGAAGTTAGGAGTCATCCACAACATCTCGATCAACAAATGTGCAGATAGACCTTGTGCGAGTGCTTTTCTGACGTGCTATGCAAAGCGTGAAGGTTGTACAAAGTTGTTGAATATCATCAACACACCTTCGGGTGTCCAATCATGCTACGTTAGTAAAATCATCAATGATGGATATTATTGAGCTAAAGGAAGGGACTTGCTTCATGACGGGTATACCGGCTGCATGCAGTTTGTTTACAACAGCCTTGGAAGGAACTCCGACCGCGCTCACGAACAAGGCTGCCTTGCCGTTGATGATGACCTCAAGGAGCTCGTCGAGCTGACCATTGGTATAATCATACTGCAGAGGCAAGACCATTGAGGTATGTCCGGGTGAAATTACATGTAGACATACGTTTGTTTTCCTTGCACTTCCGCCCACCTGGGGCAGAAGTAGGTCGACACCGAACGGTGCATTTTCGTCCTCGAGATAAGACTTTAGTTCGTCGATGGACCGCCGAAGCACGTTTGGCGTTTGACGCAGCCCACCGATGACACCTATACCCCCTGAATTGGTCACAGTTGCTGCTAGCTTTGGGCCGGCAGCAACGTTCATTCCTGCCACGGCTGTGAGGCATCCGGGCGCAGTAGGGACCATTCGCTCTACGTACCTGCCAGCATGACGGGATGGTTGATCTTGAACAACCTTGTCAAGGGGGTCGAAAAGATGGGCTCTGAAGACGGCATTATAGTTAGAGGGAAACGCAGGTTTGCGTGGAATTTGTTTGACCCGAATACATCATAACTGGGGTTCGCATCAGGATGCTGTCAGGTTGCCGGATAGCCGGATGATGATGACATAAGCATCACTTTTTCTTTGCCAGCTGCAATGACGGACAAGTGCCCGGTGGACCATGGTCAACACTCGGGCGACAGTTGTCCTGTAGGACCAAGCACGCGGTCCGTTTGGTCTTCTATATTCTCGACGAATGGCCCAGCGCACTCAAGCCAGCCCCCTCTGTCCACCGGCCGTGAGGTCTCGTCGATACCGCGAACACCCGATGCTCATTGGGTGTACCCCTCTGAGGCCCAGTTCTTCGCGGCCATGGCTCGGAAGAACCACAATCCACTGGCCTCAGACATGAAGACCATTGTACCCATCCATAATGCTGTGAACGAACGTGCTTGGTCCGAAGTCCTTAAATGGGAGGCTGGCAGAGGTGGCGACAAGTGTGGTGGAGTCAGGCTCGTGAACTTCAAAGGAAGACCAAGTGACATGAGCCCGAAAGCGAGGTTCATGACTTTCCTTGGGTAGGCGTCCTTTCAGGTTCATCATACACCACTCATGATGTTTGCGTTCCTAGCTATTCCGCGCCCTTTGATCGCCATGATTGGGTCGTGGATCGCTGTGGCATCAAGGTCCGCTATGTTATTGACTTTTACACCGGCCGTGCCGCTGGCCCTTCAGGTGTTTCCTTTTACCTTGACGTACGACCTGCCTTAGACGACTGGGAGGGGGTGAAAATGAGGATAGAAAGCGCCTTCGCTGGTCTATTTGGTCCTGCCGCTCGAGAAAGTGGTATTTCCCCTCCATCCTAAGTATTGTATATTCATCACCTTGATCTCCTGCTCAGCGAGTACATGGCAATACATCACCGCTTCACCAAGAACTTGGTTTTCTTCGGCGGTGGTGGCAAAAGCTCCTCTTCGCTCTCCTGTTCAGAACCACTAGAGTCATCATCATCGATTTCGCTAATCTCATCTTCCTCGTCCCAACTGTCCTCGTCCCCCTCTTCGTTTCTCTCTTGATCTGCTTGACGTTCAGACGCTCTTTCTAACCCGGCTTTCGACCCCTCCTTTTTTCGTTGCACATTTTCTTCTTGCTCCTCCCTTCGTTGCTTCCTTAACCTTTCCTTAGCTGCATGTGAGGCTTTAAGCGCAGCAGCCTCCGCTCTCGATTTTTTGACTACAGCAATTTGTCAAATCGAGCGTGACGGCTATTGTAAAGCCCGAGGTACGTACCAAACTCGTGGTACATCACAGCGCCGTCCTTTCCGGGGACTCCTTCCGTTATCTTGACGAGTCTAAGTTCCATTCTGGGCCCGACCTCATCCAACTTCACTGCCTTCTTTTGTCCCTTCTTGTTATTTCTCCCCACGTAATCATCCGCTAATGAGACCGCGTCTGCATCGTCTCCTGCGACACTTGATGCAGAAGAAACAGCGGATTCATATCCCCCTTCGCTGGCCGGTCCCGGATCACCCCGTTTCCTGAGTAGGAAGTCTGCCACATCTTTCTCATTTCCGAGATCAAGGACACCAGTCGTCGAAGCGCTGTGCTTTTTAACACCTTCGAGGACTCGTCGCACGCGTTTGGAAACACCGTATGGCTTAACAGTAATCAAATAATGACGGAAATCGATAGTACCTCGTTCTGCGTTGTGGGCAATAAGGACGATACGACGCGCTCCCGAAAGAGACATCGAATTTGGTGCAAGCGGTGGAAACATGGCCTGGAATGCCTTCATGAGGAGCGGTAAATGTGGCGGAGTATCCGAAGAGGGTGGCGGAAAAGAGGCGAGTACAAGCTGCACAGAAATGGTCAGGAAACGGGGAAGGACGCAAACAGGTACTGAGACGAACTAGTGGTGCAGTTAGATACTCTAATCCTTGACTCCGTGACAAGCGGGACGCTTTCAGCAAGTCTTTCCTCAGGCTATATCGCTCAATTCGGAAGCTAAACGTCGGCCCTGACGGCAGATGGGCAATGCGAAGGGATGGGGCAACATCCGTGAGCGTGATCGCCATTAAATGAGATACCTTGAGGGCTGGGGCCATTGCAAGGAAATCTTTTAGTTTATTGCGTTTGCGCTCCTAAAAGACACAATATCAAACGTCTGTGTTCCACATGGCCGAGGAGAAACAGTACGAACCCTCAGCTTGGTTGCGGTATTTGGCTCCATAACTTTTCGGAGATCACGAACGAGTTGACTTAGAGAGGAACCAACAGGACCGTGCTTGACGATGAAAGACTTTGGCACGTCCTGGGTCTGTGAACCTGCATTTGTGCCCTTGAGATGTGTTCGATTTTTTCGCCGACGCGCCATTCTGCAGGATGTCTCGACAGTATGGGTTGTTTGGGCCTGTTGTCCAAGGACTTTGATACAACCCGCGTTTACACTGGGGAGTATTATACGCGAGATGATCTCGCTGTTACTTCTATGACTTGTATCATCCGTGGGTCTACGTATTTGTGGAGCACGCACATATGACGTGCGCGGACGATCGCACTGCTTACTGAACTAAGCAAAGCAGGAAGCCGACTCATTACAAAATACTGATGATATGCAAGGCTACCAGAATGTTCTACATTGCAGGGAGAATCCCGAAACTGAGCCGCAAGATGAGGGATACAGCATACTGCAGATCAAAGCTACACGAGAGGCAAGGATAAAAACAATGAAGACAAGTCGAGGAGGGTATGCGAATTCAAGTCGTTTATAAAAGACCGTCAAATAGTGGCACAATCACAGAGCAAGACGAATATGCTATAAATCAACTCTCGCAGGAGACGAAGGCTGCATTAAAATTCAAGGAACTGGTACGTAGTTGGTTCGAATTTTTGATGGATGGAGGGCGGGCTTTCTTCCATAACAAGTCCGGGCATATCATCCAGAGATGGGAGAGGAAGATGAAGGAAGTGACGGGTATCGTCAAGTGACGTAGTATGAGGGATGATTGGTGCCTAGCAACCAAAAGTTGTCCGTCAGTTTACCATGATGATGGAAACATAATCACCTTGATTTCACAACGTTCTAGTGCATCCCAGTCCACGCCACGAAACCATGGGTGGTCAAGAACATCCTGTGGTCCACCAATCATGTTCCCGAGACGCTTGGTGCGATCCGGGTGCAAAAACGCCTTGATGAGCTCTTTGGAAAGCCGGTCCATTGTGTGGGGCCAATGGATGACTCCTCTCAGGATCTTCTCGTAGATGCCGTATGCGGTTTCATGGAAGAATGGAGGGTAACCAACAAGCATTTCGTAACACAGAATCCCGCATGCCCACCAATCTGCAGCCTTCCCATGGCCTTCAGACTGTATAATTTCAGGGGCCAGGTACTCTGGTGTACCGCACAGGGTCCACGTACGATCGTCGACGATCTTGGCGAACCCAAAGTCTGTCAAACGAAGATAACCACGCGAATCCAGAAGGAGGTTCTCGGGCTTGAGGTCACGGTATATGATGTTGAAAGAATGCAGATATTTCAGGGCGAGAATGATGTTAGCGAGGTAGAACCGTGTGACATCGGGGGTAAACTTCTGAGCCCTGCGAAGATGAGTGAAAAGTTCGCCACCAGGAACATATGACATGAGCATGTAGATGTTCAAGCTGTCCTGAAAAGTTGCGAAGAGATCCACGACAAATGGATGTCGGACTCGCGACAGGATATAACGCTCTGCGTTCACATGCTCGACCTGGCGGAGGCGAACAATCTCCACTTTGCGAAGAACCTTCAAAGCGAAAATGCTCTGAGATCCGGGAGTTGCTGACTTGAGACGAACCAAGAGGACACGACCAAATGTTCCGGTGCCTGGCAAAACCCATAAATAATGTGTGGTTTGAAAAGCAACGACGGAACTTACCCAGAGTCCCTCGCACTTCAAAGTCAGTTAACTTCAAAACACCGGGTTTTTCAACATGGACCTGCTCGTTCTCAAGAGAACGGGCAGTTTGGGGTGGGGGCGTGAGCGGCCGCTGAGGGTCGCAAGGTCGCCAATGAGGATAGACTATCTGCAAGACGGGAGGCTGATGCAGTGGCAACTGGTGCTCTTGATTCAATGGTTTCTCTGTATGCGCTCCTTGATCCTGGTGCACCGTTGCGAGTTTAGCATCTGTTACACCCTTACTATGTCCAGGAGACACAGGAGGGGTCATGAGCACATCGTAGACGGGCACAGATTGGGGACAATACGATGCTACTCCTGGCGGAATCGATGCAGCAGAATGAGGGGTGGGCGCGTGGAAATGATCCATGAGATAGTATAGGAGGGGATGGATCCAAGTGACGTCGCAATGACAAGTAAATAGGAGAAGGATGAGCTGCAGTGCAGATGGGCCAGTCGAGATTGAAGACTGGTGCGTTTCAGAGGCGAGTTATATTATAGCTGGGGGAGTCTCAATCAAGTTAATAAATGAGACTAAATTGAACGCACAGATATGGTCTTGTTTGAGGGCGTGGTACCAGGCTTCTGAACAGTGCTAGTTCTGCCGATGCAGCCCCGTCTAGCGTTGGTTGCTCCCGAAGTTCGCTCAAACTGGGAATATTGGAAGTAACCGATGCGCACGCCCGCTTTAGGGCAATTATTGGGCGTCAGGTTATTATTTTTTTGTCGTCTGCTCGTCTCATTCAAAAATTACCGGTGGACACGGCGACGGAAGGTGTGAAATCAGATGAAACTGTCAGCCGACCGTGCTCGGACCACTCAAGTTTAAAGGTGCCTCAATTGTTTGGTTGACATGATTCAGGGAGGCCCATTATCTCTTTTCGAGTGAAACACGTCTCGTATGTACTAGACCCCATAGTCTAGCTCTACTTACAACGCATTCGAGTTTACGTAAACATTGATTCACTTGCCAGCTTACCACCGCCATGTCTCGTGCTGCCGGAGGTTGGCTCAAGGGCACTACCGTGCGCAAGGGAATTACCACCGCGACGAATTCTCATTCTACACGGTCCAATACTCCTCAGGTCCATAGCACCTCCTTGACAGCATTCGGTGGTGGTGTCAAGGATGCATCTGGCAGAACGTCCGAGTATTTCGTAAGTCTTGCGTGTGCGCGATCTGTCCCCTCTTTACTGAGACCACGGTAGTCCATGGACGATCAGTGTCCTGTATGCAAGTCCGACCGATATCTTAACCCAAAGCTGCGGTTGCTCGTAAGCGCATGTTATCACAAAATGTAGCTCCTACCACGCACATATGGCTCCCATAACTCACCCTGCATTGCCCACACAGGTGTGAATCATGCATCGATCGGCTGTTCACGCTCGGACCCGCACCGTGCCCGATATGTCAGAAGATTCTTCGGAAGCTCGCATTCACCCCACAAACATTCGAGGACCTCACAGTCGAAAAGGAAGTTGCTATACGAAGGCGAATAGCAAAAGAGTAGGTCCGTTTACCTAATAGTTTACATCCATCCGAACAAATCGTACTGCGTATAGCTTTAACAAGCACCGCGAAGATTTCCCAGACCTCCAGTCGTACAACGACTACCTCGAAGAAGTCGAGGATATCAGTATGTCTATAGATTTCAGATTGTCGCTCGACTTTGTTCTCAGACTCAAACTCAGCATTCAATCTCATTAATGATATCGATGCGGTGGAGACCGAGGCCAGGGTGGAGAGGTATCGCAAAGAGAATGCGGCAGTGATAGAGCTCAACTTGCGACGAGACGAACAATATGCCCAAGCTCTGAAAGAGCAGGAAGAGCAGGATCGGTTAGAAAGAGAGCAGCGCGCACTTGAGGCTCGCAAGGAAGAAGAATTAGAACGCGAGGAAAAGGAAAAGGACCGACGAGAAATAATCGATCGATTGGAAACGAGTACTAAAGATGCTGCCAAAGTCATCGCAAAATCCCGCGCAGAAGCACATAAGCGGTTATCTGCTCGCACTGTTGCCACTACCTTGGCCAAGAGTAGTGCACAACTCTTACGCTCACGTGCGGCGCAGAGTACCACCGTTCCCGACGTGCCACACGTCCCCCTTCAGGACGATTTATATTCGTACGAAGATATGTATACTCTGCGGGACGACTACGACGACATATACAGTGAGGCAGTACGAGAAGATCGAGAGGGCGTCATGAGGGCAGGAGGATACTGTGTACAAGAAGCTTGGGAGAGAGCTGTGAGATCGGCAGTTACTGCATTGTTTTTACCCCCACTCTCTGAAGCCTCGCAGTCTTATACTACACCAGAGGTGTCTCCTGGAATCGCAGCCTCTATATGATGTGTAAATTTAAATTTGTGTATCGCATTTTGTGATGGGAGAAGTGTTAATCAACGTGAGGATATACAAGATCAAATTAGCACTCGGTGTCGCTGAGAACGACTTTGCGGGCGTTTTGCTCCTCGTCTGAGAGCGGATTGCCCAAGGTAAAGTAAAGTAGTTGGTACTCATACTTGTTCCTGAAAGTAGCAATCAGATCAAATGGTAGGGCATGTGGTCAGATATGAACTCACTTTGGTACTTTCAGCCTGAAAGGTTTAATAACCATGTCTGAATCAAGAGTTGGCTTGAGAACTACATCTCGACGTGGATTATTCAAGTCCTCGTCATCTGACTCCGGTATGCTAACTACTTCGTCTTTGGGGTCGTGGCTCATGCGTGATCGCTTCCTGGGAGCGAGGGACTCTGATTGACCACGACGTTTACTCTTACCCGGCGAGGCAGGTGACGATGTAGAGCCCACACTAGGCGACACGTTAAGAGCAGCATTGCGAACGTCTAAATGGACTTTGCTATCGAATTACGTCAATTTGTAATGTCCACAAATGTCCACGTTGTTGGATCATTACCATGAAGGGTCAAACACAAGGAGGTTGTATTTGTCGTTTTTCGCAAGCTCGTATCCCACGATTGTCACAGAGTGACCGTCATATTGCATGATAACAGGCATCTTATCGGCAGACACAACAGAGGGCGCAGTGAGTATCTTGTTGACATTGCCATCGTGCTTTTCGGTGAAGTAATTGACGACCCAGTCCGTGAGCGTATCAAATCCTGCGAAAACAACATAAGTAATATGATTCTATAAGATGAAATAGCAAACCCTTGGGGGACCCTCTGAGGTCAAATTCCACAAGCCTGCAACTGCAATGGTTTCTCACTCAATTACCCACTGTGAGGCACGAAGTATTACGAGGCTCACGGGATTCTGCGAGACGTGAATGCAACGTAGAGATCTGACGATCTGCATTAGGAGTTAATGAATGCTTAAAGTCATTCAAAGTTACCCCCAGTCCCAAGTTTCTTCTTGGTGCCTATTAATTTACCTTCAAAATGACGAGCACCAACCTCGTCATAGCCTATCGCGACGTTAGTAGGGAAGCGTTGATGTGCAAGTGGGATCATACCGCGTTCCCAAGCGTCCTCTAACCAGTGCTGTAGATTGCGTACACTGGGAGGAAATGGGCCATTGAGATAGGAAAGGTAGAGGGTCTGGAATTGTTGGTCCATGAGAGCGGCGCATGACATCAGAAAGTTGCGGTAACTAGAAACGCAGGGACCAAACTAGTTAGCCCAAACCTCGCGTCTTGAAACCAGGAGAGCCCACGTGCCCACAACCCCAATTTGTGTCGAAGGATTCGCGGCAAATATGAGGTGTTCGCTCATAGCACAAAACAGCACGTTGAGTGGTGCCCTTTCTATGAGACTGCTTCAGCGCCTCTTTCAGAATTGAGAGTACTCCTGACAAGATGTCTCTTCAGGGGTTAATCTTGACGCCAACACGAAGTGCCTTACCGGGCGCATAATTATGAGGGGGTGGCCCAGCTTGTGTAGGATACCAGAAGACGTCCTCTGGCATGGTGTCTTTCGCGCACTTTAAAAACTTCATCGGGGTCGGTTTTGGCTGGGAGGTGGCGACGGAAGCAGGTTTTCGTTTAGCACACTTTCCGGCGAGCTGCGATCCTAGTAACGTGTCAGGGTCCGAGAAACACAAAGGGGGCTGCACAGAACGTACCAGTGCAGTGTTCTGCGTAATGATCGTGTCGCTCGGCGTCGCTCAGGCCATGTAGGTTCGTGGAGCAGAGTTGGCAGGTGTCGTTGTTTCCACAAATGCTTGCGAGGCGTCAGAGTAGTTTCTTCAAGACGACGAGCGACTCACCTTACGTCTCCGATGAAGTTTTCGCCGACGATTTCTATGCCGTCCGAGTCTGACATTGCACGGCGGTGAGACAGCCACTTATATAAGCACATTCGACAGCTTTGGACGCGCGTCCACAACCACTGTATTAACCATGTCCAGGTCCTACGATCGCGGTCGGTAACTCATCCCTGGCTCACGCACAACGCTGATCGTGCATAATAGCACTCACTGTATTCTCCCCCGACGGCCACTTGTTTCAGGTAACGTCCGGACGCGCCGTCCTCGATCACATATCACATATTCTATATATCTAGGTCGAGTATGCGCTCGAAGCCGTTCGAAAGGGCACATGTGCGGTGATTCGAGCCCTCGCACTTCTAGCCAATTCTGTCTCACTCCCACTACTAGGTTGGCGTACGGGGCAAGGACGTCGTCGTGCTCGGTGTTGAAAAGAAATCCGTGCTGCAGCTTCAGGACCCTCGTACAGTCCGCAAGGTCGTGATGCTCGACGATCACATCTGCCTGGCATTTGCCGGTATCACGTTTTGCTCCCGATTAATCGCCTTGCACTCATCCCCTCTAAAGGTCTCACTGCAGATGGGCGTGTCCTGATCGACAAGGCGCGCATAGAATGTCAGAGCCATCGTCTGACCGTAGAAGACCCAGTGACGGTAGAATACATCACGAGACACATTGCAGGCATTCAACAGGTAAGCGTACTTCCATGATCCCTACCGATCCCCAGCCATTATATTCGGCCAGAAATACACACAATCGGGAGGTGTTCGTCCATTTGGTATCTCAACATTGATCGTCGGCTTCGATCCCAACGACACCAGACCGAGGCTATATCAGACGGAACCCAGTGGCATTTACAGCGCCTGGAAGGTCGGTGGTCCCTTCATAATTTCCCATCATAGTACCCTCAAGCCCTGCAGGCAAACGCCATTGGCCGTTCGTCCAAAACTGTTCGCGAGTTTTTGGAGAAGAACCATAAGGACGACATGACACGCGAGGAGAGCATCAAGTTGACAGTCAAGAGTCTACTCGAGGTCGTACAAACCGGCGCAAAGAACATCGAGATCAGTGTGATGGAGAGTTATGGAAAGATCACGGTGGGTATCCTCGAGCCTTCAGGCACTCTACAGACTGAATCGGGTTTCTAGAATTTGGAACTCCCAGAGATCGAAGCGATAGTAAGCGAGATCGAGCGAGAGAAGGAAGCTGGTATGTTTATCATCACGACGTTCGAGCGACATGCCGATGTGCTCACTTGGTGTCGAAGAGGCCGAGCGAAAGCGCACTCGGTTGGCAGCAACTGCCGCTGGACAGGCAGCAATGGGGACACGGGCAGATGCAGGTCAACCTTCAGGATAATAGTGAATAGTAGATCCATAAGATACAAATTATCCCACTGTACTTCAAGTTGTTTGTCAAGTGCAAGACAAATAAACAACGCGCACACGTACATATTACTTACTACTGCGTGCAGTGGTCCTGGTAGTCCAGCCATGCATCCTTCATATCTCGCATCGACATCACGAGTAGCTCAAAAGCATGTTCTTCTCTCAGAAATACTTGCCGTGACGTCCATCATGCGAAAAAACTCGCGTTGGGCCTCTCTAGCTCATACCCTTCACGCTCGAGATTCTGCATTGGCCAGGGACCTAGGCCTTCGAAGAACGAGTCCTGGGGACAGTAATCGGCGTTCTGGAAAAGTTTCTCCAGAAGCAGATCTCATGGGTGGTTTCCAGGAACTCAAGCGTACCGTCCGTGGCGCCGAAGGTTGGTCCAACTTGTGCTAGGAATCTGTGTCTCATGATGCTCCAGACATCCAGACTATACCTCTACCTGTCCTTCTCGGGCCTTTTTTCGCCCTTATCCGCTCCCCAATCTCGACTGGGCCCATAACATCGGCAGCGCTTTCCGCCCTTCACAATTTCTTTGTATGTGGATTGATTTCAGCCAATTCCATTGAACTGGAGGTTGCATTGGTCGAACTGAGCAGTACAGTGTCACACTGTAAATTTGAAGCAAGTGATTCCTCAGGCGACGAGGTCGTTCTGCTCAAAATCATGACAGTAATCCACGACTGCATGGTTGGCAGCAGCGTAGGAGCCTTCCTTGGCGATGTGGAGATCTGTGAGATGTTGGAAACTGTGCTGACGACGTGCTGTCAGATGAGATTAAGTGGTTTGTACATGTCTTTCATCCTTCCGCATCCCCTAATGAACGCGATTAAGAGGTCTTGCGGCGGTCTGCCGAGTCAACGATGCTTTCGATCGCCCGAACAATATTCGGTCGCCTGCACGAGTTTGACCCTGCTGAGGAGGAAGCAAAACTTCTGGTTCATGAAGACGAACCTCAACATGGCGATCTTACCCTTTCGGTGGCGACTGCCGTGGTCTCACAAGTCGTCGACAGTGCAGCTTCTCTAGGTACACATGGGGATGAAGCAAGTCGCACAGATACTGTGACACCGCACGACACAGGGCCGGATGTAGCCAATACAGCTAATACTCCGGACAAAACTGCGGAAGGGAGTGCCCCATCCGTCGTTATACCCAGACCTTGTGGGTTCAAGCACGCGTGCCTTGAATGGTTCTTGCATCTAACTCATTTCAGACGGTCTTCCTGCTCTCTTAGAACTCCTCCGCGTGCTTGTCAATATTCTTGATCCAAATGACCAAGTTCACACAGATTCGACGCGCTTGACTGCCCTCACCATTTTGAACAGTACCATCGAGACCTGCGGACCCAGGGTTGGAGAGTACCCTTCTCTTGTAGTCCTCATTTTAGATCATGGATGCAAATACCTTTTCCAGCTTGCGCGTTCCGACAACCCTGCTGTGTTGCAGGGTGCTCTGCGAACGATTTCTTCATTGTTCGAGACCATGCGCTCCCACCTCAAGTTGCAACAGGAGCTTTTTCTGGCTTTCAGCATCGATCGCCTCGCAGCTCCCCCCCTCTTACGATCCAATACGACAAAAAAGCACCAGACAAGTTCACCGCGTCCTGGCACTTCCGCGGTGTCAACTCCGACTCTTGGACCAGTCGATGTAGAGCTTGAGTTGGAGAAAGGCAGCCCCATCCCTTCCCGCCCTCCCGTACAACCTGCCCGTGGTGACACCCGCGACTTCATGTTGGAGACACTGAGTCAGATATCCCGCCATTCTAGTTTCATGGTTGATCTTTACACGAACTATGACTGTGACATCAATTGCGAGAACCTTTTTGAGCGGCTCATGGAGTTCTTGACGAAGGTTTGTCTGGCATATATTATCATCTTCTCATTCTTCATCTCTTGTTTTAGGGGGTGTACCCTTGGCAGTACTCGACTGCTTCCGAGGGACAACAGTTACACTCCCAGTACCTTTGCCTGGATATGTTGCTAGCGTTCGTGAACGACATGGCAGCACGCGCACAAGGGGTGAGTGTTTGACCATGTTATATCATATATACTTACGTAGTTGCAGGAAAGCGAGCCTTGGAAGCCGGTGTGTCTCATTTGCATTCATCGAAATGCGTGCTGAAGCTATTTTCCAGGATTTCGAGTCACCGGAGCAACTCCTACAAAACAAGTCCAGGAAAAAGCTTGTGCTAACGGGAGCGGCGCGATTCAACTCGAAGCCCAAACTTGGGCTCGCTTTTCTGGAGGAAAACAAACTCATATATTCGGACCTCTCGTCGGATGTGTCTCGGGCGAAGAGTTTGGCAAAGTTTCTCAAAAGTTCTACCCGCCTGGACAAACGTTTACTTGGCGATTACGTGTCTAAACCAGACAATTTGGAGCTGTTAAGGGAGTTTATGAGCCTGTTCGATTTCAAGGATGTGAATTATTTCATCTCTTCTGATGTTTCGTTTCTCATCAAACCAGAAACCCGTGGTAGATGCTATGCGAGAGATGCTTGAAGCCATCAGACTACCTGGGGAGTCACAACAAATTGAGCGTATTGCTGAGACATTTGCATCGGTGTATTTCGCTTCGAAACCAGGCGAGTGTATACGTCCTTTGCAGAATATCATGCTAACAATTTTCCTCCTCGCCATCAGCTGAAATCAAAACTGAAGATGCCGTTTATGTGTTGGCCTACTCAATTATTATGCTTAATACTGATCTCCACAATCCTCAAGTTCGGGCAAGTGCTACCTTCTTTATTCCGCCCTTCTACAAAAAAAAAACTCATGAGAGCGTAGAAAAGGATGACGATAGAAGACTATCAGCGCAATCTGAGAGGGCAGAATGGCGGAGAAAATTTCACACCTGAATTCCTAGTAGGGGCGATTCGGATTCTCACTTATCCCCGGCTTACTTTCTCTAGCAACATATTTACGACTCAATTCGCAAGCATGAAATAATTATGCCAGAGGAACATACAGGCCAACTAGGATTCGAATATGCATGGAAAGAACTGCTTACCCGCTCACGACAATCAGGTGCGTATTAAGGACCTCTCAAGGTATTCGTGACAAGAGAATGTTACTAGGACGCTTCATGATGTGCAACTCCACTCTCTTTGACTTGGACATGTTCAGATCTGTCTGGAAGCCAGTCATATCTGCTATCGCCCACGCCTTTATCAATTTTGATGACGAATATGTGATCCAGCGGGCAATCTCAGGATTTCGACAATGTGCTACGCTGGCAGGACATTTCAATTTACCTGACGTGTTCGATTTTGTGGTGGTCTCACTATCGCGGGCCACCAGTTTGTTGTCCGAGAACCTTACTGCTCACGTTCCCAACTATCCGATCGTTGAAGTCGAACGACAGTCTGTCACTGTTTCCTCGTTGTCTGTCAAATTTGGAACAAACTTCAAAGGACAGCTGGCTGCAGTAGTCCTATTCAATATCGTCAATGGGAACGGGAATGCTCTTCGTGAAGGCTGGACGCAGGTAAGGCTCTTTGTTGTCGGTCTCATTACTTTGGGCGCTAATTTGTATAGATTTTCGAAATGTTTGAGAACTTGTTCATGCATTCCTTGCTACCGACAAGGATGTTACGAATGGAAGATTTCCTTGGTGGCGTTACTATGATACCACTGCGTGGCGCCCAACCATCTCGACCGGCTCCAAGAAGTGACGGCGGTTTGCTTTCCGCCCTGTCATCATACCTTATGACCCCTTATAGCGGTAGCTCAGACAACCTTGTGCCTGAAGCCACTGACCAAGAGGTGGAGAGTACACTATGCACCATTGACTGCATAGCGTCCTGTCGTCTAGACGAACTTTATGCGCAGATAATGTGAGTCTAGCGAAAAAAAAAATACAATGCAAACTACTGACTGGTATCTAGGCAGCTGGACTCGGACGCTCTGGCTGCTGCTGTCAGAGCACTTGAAGCCCTTGCACACGAGCGAACGGTTGCTAGGCTCAAGCAAGAATCAGACGATGTTGCGAGCCCATATAACGGGGCAGCACAAGGTGATGGAACCTACATCCTACCCTACGATCCTGCTGCCATCTTCCTCCTGGAAACTATGGTAAGTATTACTTGCCATACGACCCATTTTATCGAGGATCTTTGGTAAGTGTTTGCTAGCCGACGTGGACATTGATGACTGGACTATGCGCGCTTCAGGCCTGTGATCTTTGAACATCTATCAGCGCTCTTATCAGCCTCGATTCACTATAGCGTCCTGCTAATCGAGAGAGCCGTCGTCGCACTTTTACGCCTTGCGTTGATCCTTGCGCAAAAGGTGAGGGAATGTTGTTTAACGGGTATCTAGAATCAACATATTCACATTCGGAACGAAGGATGCTTTACGCGATCAAATCTATGTGTCACTTGATTTGATAGCCAACTTGCCACCATCTGTTGCCAATTCCGTTGCAGAACACGTAGTAGCGGGTGTAAGCTTGATATTGCAACAAAAGTCGTCCTCCAGGTGCCTTCCCCTGTTGAATCGACTGTCGAGATTATCACTGATGATCAACTTAGCACCCAGACCGAGTGGAATGTTATCTTTGCAACACTCCGTTCAACGATTTCGAATCCCAAGGCGGCTCAATCCACGTTCGGCCTCATCGCAAGCTTTGTCTCTGAAGGACTGAGTCAGAAGATCACTCCGGATAATTTTGCAGGACTCTTGTCCACACTAGACGATTTTGCTACTGCCGCGGGGATATCGATACAGTTGTTGCTGCCAAGACCTCGTCGGCCGCCGCAACAACCCAGTGCAGAGTCAGTCTACTTTCGGTAGTTGATCCGAACTCACCCTGTTTCAGTTCGCCCCCTATCGACCGCGGCCGCAAGTCCATCGACCTCATTTTCGACCTCAAGAGAATAATTGCACCATTTGCTGAGTCTGCCAATTTGCCACCAGGACAAGGTGATTCGTTAGTTGACATGAAGTCGTACTGGCCTGATTCTAATTGGCCTTACTCGTAGTTTGGCGGAATTATTGCCTTCCGTTGAGTTCGTCGTTGGCGAGACACTCAACGAATCCGTCTCGACTCGTCCGAAACACGGCCATCAGTCAGCTGCAACGCCTCTTGCTTGGTCCCCAGCTCGTATACGATGAGGCGGACCATAGCCAAGTCGAAGAGATTTTCAACAGCGTGATTTTCCCCATCATGGACGAACTCTTGAAACCGCAAGTATACATGCTGGACCCGCAAGGCATGTCGGAGACGCGGTTGCGGGCGTCTGCATTTCTGTGCAAGGCTTTTATGCATTTCGAAGTCGCTCATAGACACCGGAACGCAGACAGCCGGGTTCTGTGGATAGAAATTTTGGACTTACTTGACCGCATCATTAGCGCCGAGAAGAGCGAACAGCTGGTAGGTGCTCTGCAGATCCGTCGCATGTCATATACACGTGTCAACGCTGACTGGGACACCTCCAGTACGAAGCGGTATCGGAGTCGCTCAAGAATGTAGTTTTGGTGATGAACGCGGCGAGTATCCTCGTTCCCCCGCCCGCAGGCGAGGACGACCGTGACGAGCAGCAGCGTACCATGTGGACCGCAACACAGGCGAGGCTGGAGCGGTTCTTGCCAGAATTCTTGTCCGAGGTGGTTCCAGCACCCTCACGTGGGTCCTTGGGGGGCTCAAAACGAGTACCTGCTTGAGCGGTATCATGTACTCATCACTTGTGATATATTCGGTTGTCACAGAACAAGTCTATAAAGCTTCATACAAAGCAAGGAGAAGTAAAGAAAACTGAGTGAGGATGCAAGACATTTTGTACCTACATCCCCCTGAAGCACTTCAAGCGGGCGTATATAAGTACATAGGCAGCTTTGAATGTACAAAGGTCCCCTGAAAGGACTGCGTCTTAAAAGAGGTTCATTTTCGACGGCCTATTGTATACGCGATGAGAAATATGTACACCTTATTTTGCCACTGAACGGCTCACCGGATGCGGAAGTAAACCCCAGAGAGAATGACAAAGAGCCCGGTAGAGTAAGCGAGTAGTTGCACGAACGGACCACTGTGACCGGTTGCCCAGTCGGACCAAGCTCCTCCCAGATACGCAGTAAACAAAAGCGTCGGGAACAGGACATAGCCCGACAACCTAGGGACCGCGTAAACATCATTGGGGTGTCATCGCACGAAGTACGTTACCTGTGGTACTTCCACATGGCCTTGGCTTTCATGCCGCCGCCCCAGGCAGCACCTCCAAACCAGACAGTCGAGCCACCGACGAGTGCTTGGACGATTATCCAAATGACAGTGATAATCCCAAATGTCTACCGAAGTCATGAGCACGCGACAAGACGACCGGGAAGTGGAGGACGCTTACGCCGTGCCAAGTCGTGAAATGTGGTGCACCATGGCTGTTCTTGTTAAAGAAGATGGCGAGCGTCCCTGCAAGGATGAGGGGGATACCCAAAACGGACATGGCGATCTGGTGCCTCTGGAGGCCAGCAGCCTTGGTGCGAGGTTGGGAGGTGGGCTGGAGGGTCATGACACCTAGGCGACGGGGAAGAGGTCAACGAGAGGCGGTAGTCGAGATGTCTGCTTACCGTATGTGAGGCAACCGATGGCAGCGCTCTGCAGTAAGGGGTGGAACTTGAACCAACCGAGAGAGGCTGGGTCATTGATGAGGACGGTACCCCACGTCACCAAAGCAAAGACCTATACATCGTTATACGGACACGATGCACGATGCATATCGTATAAACTCACAGAGAATGAGGCCTACGTGGCGAAACGGGGGGGATGAGAACGCATGCGAACTTCGAGGACAGTCAAGACACACCCATACGGCGATATTTGCAGAGCTGTCACCCTGGCGGCCTTCTGGCTTGTTGGTGTCTGAACCCATGACCTGCAAAATATGTTCGGGCTGTAAAAGACCTTGCTCCTCCTCGGTGGATTCGGAAGAGCCGTGAATGCTCGTTTCATTGACTGGGGTAGCCATCGCGTAAGGTGTGCGTAATTCTTACTCAAATATTAGTCTCATGCTTTGCCATCGGTTCAGCAGACTATTCAACACTCTGTGCCTCTTTTGCTGGTTATCTCAGCATTCAGCGTTGGGACTGTTGTCGATATCAATTCCAACGATCATGATCATCTAGTGGGTGAGTGATCACCAGGATATCGAGTGTGACCCGAAGACGAATTACTAAATTGAATCCACTACATCCCATGCCTTCGAGAGCGTGTGCGCCATAGGTCCCCTCTCGGGCTGGAACTTATTGTCCTATCTGTGCACCCAGGAAAATCTCCCAGATCTGCGTCGAACCCAACGAACTTGAAGGAAACTCTCTATACCTTGGGCGAAGTATGCTCCTATTGATAATTCTCCGTGCGAACGTCCAGTTGACTTCGCCGAGCTAATACATACTAGGCATTGAGTCCGAGTCGTGGGATCACTGCGCAGGCTCTGAATTGTCATTGAGCACGATGCTCCTTGTCGTCCAGCGTGACCTCGTTGCCGCCGTTGTAGCCGTGGTTCTTCTCGCAGCGGCGCTCGCTGGCAATTCTAAAAAGTGGCATCTCTACCAATGGTTCAAGAAACAATTGTCTGGGAAGAATAAGCTCCCAAACTACTCAGAGCTGACGGGGTTCCCCACTCCAAAACCGATCTATCATTTTGACATCGACACCGCACGGCCCCGTCCGTACAGGCCATTTCGATGGGAATATCATCAGAACATGTGTGAGTACCTCATGTGGTTCATGCACTTCACGAACCTAAAACTGGATGTCTTTGGAGCTCTCAAGAAGCTCGAGCCCGATTGGTGGATTGAGCTTGAATCATCCTATCGTGAGCGCATCAATCAACGCAGGAGACTCTACGAAAAGCACAAGAAGTTCGTGATCGACGAGCTCCCTGGGAGTCAAGAGGCATCAAGAGAGTGCATGGAGATGGTCATCCAATACGTCTGTCAAAGGTATCCCAACCAATTTCATTATGATGACTGGACGGGCACGTTCTCCAACAAAATCCTGGATGTCACTGTCGACATCAGTACCATCCACCCACTCATTTTTCTCCTCGAACACGTCCCAGAGGACTTTTTAATCACACAGGAAGATCCCGAGACAGGTTTATACGTCTTACGAGCTGCCGTGTCATGCTCCGCCGTTGGTTGGAATTTAAGTCAGAAGATAGGGAGACCGCTGGATCAGATTCACGGGCCTGTTCCTGATTACAAGGAGAAGATGGCCTTTTCCATGGACAGGTAACTTGAACATCTGTCCAACACCAAAATCATTTTGTCTCTCATGCTGACTCGATGTAGGTTTTTCTCAAATATGCCCTGTGATAAACCCATTCAACGGGGTTCTTGGGGAATCGAGGTCGGAGAACCCTTGTTTATGCAGCTGAGCAGCGTAGAGTGGAAGATCCGTCAGAGACAAGATCCTGACCTCTCACTCTCCGACATATACCTGCGTGTGGATTGGCAAACGTTACGCCGCATGCCCAAGTCCCGTGCCATTATTTTTAACTTCAAGGCCCTTTTCACGCCCATCACAGATTTCAGGCGAGAGCCCTTTATCCCCAAGCTTGTCCTCAAGGTTCTACTAGAAGGGAAGAAGTCGATCATCGAGTACAAAGGCACATGGCATATAGAGCACAAGGCGATACCTGCTCTAAGGGAGTGGGCCAAAGAGCAAGAGGAAGCCGGACTCGTCCCAAAGGATTGGAAAGAAAGGACACTGGACGAAGATCCATTTTATCCAGGATGGAAGGGTCACTACCCCATGTATGCTTAGGAAATACGAAAATGTGAATTTATGCCAGTTCAGTCTTCTCCCATTAATTCAGCGAGTTCGCGTTCTTCTTCCTCTGTTAATTTTCCTGCTGGTGCATCCCCAGTAGGCTCCGGAACAGGGGCAATAACAACCGGCTCTGTTCGTCCTGCAGGATTTTCGGGGGTGGAGGTGGCTAGTTCTGATGACATTGAACACAACCGACCCTTCCGTCGCGGGATCGTACCTACCACTGAGGCGCCACTTGCGTATGGTCCCATCTAGACTTGTAGAGACGATCCATGGTTCGATTCTGGTCTGCCCAGCCTCATTTTTGCTCGTCCGGATCCAGAGTCTAATGGCTGTTACATCGTGCCAATGAGCATCAATCTCTCCAAGAATTTCGGGTTCAGATATGGTCGAGATATCGTATAAACGAATTACGTCCCCGTAGGCAGTGACAACATAAGGCTCCCCGAGGGGCGTGAGAGAGAGAGAGAGGACAGCACGAACTGGAAGCGGGTGGTTAAGCGGAGGAATTGCTCCGGTGAAGGCTGGGTCAGGAGGATAGGAGGTAATTTGGACCGTCTCATCTGAAGAAGCTAAAACGGGGATTAATCAGAGGCATAAACCAAGACGATCCAAATGTTTACCCGTCCAAATCTTATCTGCTCCGTGGAGGATTTCGGTTATCCTTGTCCTGTGGTAGTTCAATGTGTCTTGGAGGTCACTTCGCCATCGTGGATTGGATCCCGACTCCTTTTCAAGCCTCCATATCTTAATAACGCCCATCGTATCGGCAGTTATCAGCGTGACCAATGTATCTGAGTGAGCAGTACCGGTTAAACATTCAACGGGCCGGCTGTGTGCGGAGAAGGACCCGGCAGGCGTTAGTCTGCCCACCAGGGCATCAGTAAGGTCCCTATGCGCTGGTCAGAGAAAGTCCGAAAGTGAACGTTCGCCTACCAGAATCGAACAGTTTTATCTGAACTACTCGACACGAGCAGTCTAGCGATGGGGAATACGAACAAGCACTTCACGAAATCGTCATGAGCAGCAACCGAATATATCAAGGCTTTTGTCTACAACAATGATTAGGCCGCTGACCCAGCACTATGAGGAAAGAGATTTGCGGACCGCGGTGTCCCACAACTTGATCGACTACGGATGGATTGTTTAGTGCCGACGCAACAGGTGCAATGAACGCTCGACTTGCTTTGTCCCAGGATCCTGTGATGAGCACCTTCCCAGCGGCGTCGGGACCACTCTTGAAGAAGGTCAGGCAAGTGACGGGCCCAGTATGACCTTTATAAATTTGCAGGGTGTTACCTGACTGATGTCGGGATTCGACGAACGCTTGGCGGGAAATGACTTTGGTTCCTTGCCTCTAGGTCAATCTTCTTTGCAACATGTGCGTTTTCAGCTATCCAGGCTGCATTTCCTTCAATATGTATGTCCAATGCTTTTCCAGTCAGTTGAATTGGTTGACCGAGAGTTTTTGTTCTTTCTGACTTTTGTCTGCGAGCCTGTGACACGCGTTGGGACGATTCACGATGGCTATGACAGACCACCTACTTCGGTTAACAGGAGCTCTGCTTCAGACCGAAGAAGGACCGTGTTGTCCATGATCTTATTCGCGTCGTGGTCGTTCGAAAACAAGCCGTGGAAGTCGTCGTTATCTAATCTAATCTCTCTTCGAAAGCGACTACCTTCATGGGCAAACGCCGTCTCGCATCGTTCAAGGGCCCGTCCACGCCCACGTCTTCTCCCGTTCTGCAACCAATTCAGCCTGTCATCCCTCCTCCCTCCCCGTATCGTCTGTCCGAGACCACAGTGCACCGAAGACTCAGGACGCTCCTCCAAGAACTACGTTCCATATCACAGACATGGGACGATATCATCCATGTCGACGGGCTGAACGCTGCCCGTACGTTGATCGACACGAGAACAGAGCTTGAGTGCGTATGCGACCTAGAGATCCCAGGCTTTGGCTCACAGTTCCAGTAATACACTTTCACTGCTCCCTCCAGATAGCCAGCCGCAGTCGGAGATCGTTGGGCCCAAGCTCGCGGTCATGAATACGAGTATAGTCCAGCTTGATACAGCAGCTACCAAGCTCGTAAGGTTTAGCTTCTTCATCTGTTGGAGGCATTGTCATGTAGTTTGCTACAGCAAAAATTGTTACGTCGTGTGAGCGCTGTGCTAGACAACTTGGAGGCATTATACCACGACACCCAAAGGACAAAAGGCGCCAGGTGGTGCCAGGAAGAAGCACTTTGGGTTTCGTGGCCACTCGAGAAATTCGGTGTGCTATCATTTTTACAATGGGTTTTCTTGTCGTCGTCATCAACTGATCCTGTGCAGTCACTTCTATAGCAGACATCGAGCCACCATATCACCGTTCTCTTGTTCTCATCAAAGACATTATAGATAGACTACGAAGTCACTCCATCACATTCGAGGCATCTAAAGACGCCATTTCTCAATGGGTCGACCAGTCGTCTCTCGCCGAAGCTGGGTGGGAGGCCAAATGGGAAGACCTCTGTTCAGTCGAGATAGAACGGTGGGATGCAAAATAATGATAGATTTCCTACAAATCTTCATCGTCTGATATTTGAATTTCATCTGCATTGCCTTCTGGTTGTGTCGGTTGTGCCTCAGTTTCATCCGCTGTGGGAGGCACTGTCTTGGCAGCAACAAAACTTGGTCCTTTTGTTCCACTAGCCTGCTGTTCTGCAGCGGCCATGGCGTCTGCAGGAGGGGCATCGGGCTCCGCAGACATCCCATTTTTCTTGGCCGATAACGTTTGTGCGGCAAGGTAAGATGCCTCTGTATTAAACTGAGCCTGAACACTCCGTTTGATCCGCAACATCTCTCGGAACGTGTCTTCGGACCCGGTTTCGATTTCGAAGCTGTTCCACTCTGCCCAGAATTTGGGATTGACCCGTGGGTCGCAGAACTGTGAGGCGTGAGCATATACAGCACGGGCACGGTCGATTTCCCCAAGCTTGCGCTCAAGAGCAGCAAATCGCAGGCACATTTCTGCGGTCTGCCTATCAGGGAGAACCTCTAATGCCCGTTCGTATATGGGCCGCGTGGCGGGCAAGCCATAGTTTGCTGTAGCCTTGGCGATGTATACGGTATACATCTATTGTCATTCAGCATCCAAGCCATGATCGTATGGATAGAAGATGATAGGCATACCTCAAATTTGTCCTCGTCAGCAACTACTTGGGCAGCTCGCTCGTAGATGGACATAGCACGCTTCGCCAAGCCATAATCCTCCTCAAGCTTGCCATACATAAGGAATAGTGGCTTGCAGGCCCTTGGCGGACACTTCTCGAGTGCCTGTTCAAAGAGGTCCCGAGCTCGCTCCAGCTTTGAACCACCCTAATAAAAGGTGAGGGACAGTTCAAAAGGGTCCCTAGTTTGACGCACATATCGTTTTACAAATTTGGACAGATAAATATTCCAAATCTCAAATGAGATCGGGAATGTGAAGAGCTCAGTCCCGCGCTCGTATATCTGGCAGTCAGAAGTTATCTATAGTGAAATACATGTCGGATAATGACGCACTCGGAAACTGTCTTCCCAGTATTGGTTTTCCTCTAAGAAAGCGGCGTAGTTGACAATGATCTGCGCGTTGGCTATCTTGAGGTCCATTATCTTCTCGTAAATCGCCTTGGCTGAGTCGACAGTGCCTATCGATTCCTCCAGATCAACATAGAACGACCAGAGTTTCAACGACTTGAATAATCGTGCTTGCACAGGAAGTGACTGAAGCAATCATTCAGCACTTGAGCCATGCAGTCGAAGCTGACTTACGTGATCATGGTAATTGACTTTAGTGTTCTTCGGGATGGCAGCGGCTCGTTGCATAACACGGACAGCCTCATCGTAGTTTCTACGCATTGTTAGTATGTTGGGGGCATCCCCACTCGAATGGGTCTTACTCAAGACGCAATTCCATCTCTGACCATTCGCACCAAATTTCTGCGAGGTCTTCGACGTTCTTAAAGTTAACCTTGGCTGCTTTCTCGAGGATTTTGCGGGCGCTATCTAGATCAAGCTCCGCCGCGCCGGAAACACCCCCTTCCTCATAGAACCTCGCGAAGTTGATGTAAAGGCGGTGGAAGTTTGCGGTAGCTTTACGGGGGTGGATCGTTTCCAACGCTTTTGTGTAAGTTTCGGCCACCTAGCAATCCATTAGTGTCAAAAAGCCTTCAGGGCACACTGATTGTTTGCTACCTGTTCATCATTTTCACCCCATAATGCCACTCTCTTTTCCCACTCTTGCACGTCATTCGGATTCCGTCTCAATAGGACATCGTTGAGAAGGAATGGTCTCCGATCCATCAGCGCCTCGAACTCCTTCATTTTGATGTCCAACTCGCGTTCGGTCTCTTTTGCGTCTTCTTCGTCCTCGTCCTCATCCGGTTCCTCCAAGCTCGCCATCATTGCACTGAGAAGGGACTCGGTAAATTGCACATATGCGTCGAAAATTTGAGTAAAATCCCTGACGGTAAGAACCGATGTGATTCCAGTTTCGAAAGTGCTAATTGCACGGTCGAACTCGCCACGTTTGATCCAATATGTTGCGATTCCGCACCACAAACGGCCAGCTTGGTCCTTATAAACCATTAGGCCATCCTTGTGGATTATACGCTCGATGTTCAACTTGCGCTTGCTAAGGGGGTCTTCATCCTCGTCATATGCGTGGAGTGGCTTTCCATCTGCTGAGATTGGGACTGCCGGGCCGACTACACGAATGAGCTGACCATCCGATGAAGCGGGTCCTTGGGTATGAGTATTTTGAAGTTCTGCTTCGGCGTCAGCTTTGGCATTCGCTTCGTTCGATTGTACAGTGGCGGAGACGTCGAAGCCAACTTCATCGGAAAAGCGTTCGACGACATCGATGAAATCTCCGAGTAGTTGATACGGGCTCTTGCCTTCTGGGCTGGCGTATTCGTTCCACACCGCTTTCCTTGCCAAGGATAACAGCAGCTTTGCAGCTTCCAAGGGTCTCGGCGAAGAGTCGGCCGGGGAAAGGAGGATGGAGGCATAATGCTCGGTCAGACTCGGATCCACGGCAAGATAGCGGCGGTACACTGAGACGGTGGTTGCACCACCCCTACCTTCAGCCCAAAGTAGATATCTGATCCAAACACGGGAATGCAAGGAGGGTGGTAATGTGCGTAACGCACGATCGAACGTCCGGCGAGCATGGGTATGCGAGATCATGGGAGGACACAACGGATGAAAAAAGATAGAGAGATACATGAGCCAGAGGCGTGGAAGCTAATTAACGCATCAGTACGAACGAACGACGGGTCGGCAAATGGACACACTTTGGGTAGCCACATCAAAGCACGCTCATACGTTGCGACAAGTGCTTTCCATTCTTCCCATCCAACGACGCCATCTAGCCCGCCATCCCACTCTTCCAAGTCCTCCCGCTCCTCCTCCAACGCTTCCTTCATCTCAGGAAACTTTTTCCTACCACCGGCCTGCTTCTTGTGCACGAGCTTCCCGAGGACGTATGACATTCTCATCTGCAGATATGACTTCCATAGCTTAAAGGATCCCGGGAACTGGACGAGTGCAGCCTCATAAATATAAGTAAGGCATTGTAGGGTGCGTCGCGCGAGCGGAGTCGAGAGTGGCCCGAGCAGCTGGTCGCTCTCGACAAGCAAAGGGTTTGCGCGTCGTTCTTCCTTGAGAAGGGCATTAAACGCGTCCCTAGTGTTTTGTATGGCTGTCCACCATGCGCGGAAAGACGATGGGTTTCGGAGTAGGTCCTCTTCGCGGTGGACATCCTTGGCGGTGAGCAAGTCCGGGTGTGTCGTTGGCGTCGGGACTGGCAGAGTCAGGGGAAAGTGAGCGGAAAGATTCTCCAGCTTTGTCGACTGTTCAGCGACGGACGGCATATTTGTAGGCGAGTCCAAGCAATTTATTCTTAAGACGCGTAGGGGAAAGGGAGGACAAGCGTGGGAAGTTATTTGTCAACCTACAGCCAACCAGGGTGAACTCGTTCTTAGTTTGGATCTGAAGATCTAAAGACCACCAGCCCGTTAGAAACCTCCAGCACGCGCCTGTGTTCAAAATCAATGGATTGTCGGTGGCGTCGAGTGGACAATACCAGGAATTTCGGCCGTGTCATATTTTTTACAGCCACTGTTGAACGTTCAAAGGGGACAATAGACACGAGGCAGCTTCCTGTGGATGCTAACACTGCGATATAAGTACTAGGTGTCGCGTCAGATCTACAAATTGACGAGCAACAACATGCCCCTCGAGACACTTCCAGATCACCTCGACGATATAACCCATCACAAGCTGGACGAGGCGGTGAATGAATCCATAGGGGAAGACATTCCTAATGTAGAGGATCTTCCCTCTCCATACAATATCCTTCTCCTTGTCGCAATTGTTCAGAATTGCGACGAGTTGGATCCCAAGATCGGCCTCTTAGGAAATGCAAAAAGATTGATCACTGCCCATGAAGAACTATGTACTATGCTCGCCGCTGCTTGGAGGTGCAAATTATACCGCGAGATTCGAAACCTTGGTGCGCGTCCACACACATCACGCACAAATCACGAGCTAAGCTGTTCTACCAGCCATTCTCAGCGCATCGACGCCAGGGCAGGAAGCATAATCCTCGTCCATAATGTTGAAGGATTTCCCTCAAGGTGCGTGCCTCCCGTCTCCTCAATTCAGAATTTATGAATAATCCCTCTGCCAGATCTGTACCATAGGTTGTCGGATTCCTTCGAGGCAAATTACCGTGGCGCTGCCGTGGAAGGATTTCACGAGCATTTGACGCAGAATGAAAGGCTTTTCAAGACAATGACTGACCCTTGTTACTACGCCAAGTTCTGTTCCATCGTGCAGAGTTCTGGAACCGGAAAATCAAGGTTGCTGACAGAAGTGAGTAGATATGGCTTTATAAAATGCGGCTAGTGCGACTTAGTCAATCTCAGCTGTGCAAGAAAAATGTCATCGTCGTCTATATCAACCTCCGCCCCGAGAAAGACAAATTGAGTTTTCCTCTCCGTGATCTGGTCCCATCGAAAATCTTGACCGAATTCCCCCCCTCTGCGAATGACTATCGGATTGTCTGCTACGCGTTCTTCACTGCCCTTTTCGATACGGTTGAAGCATTTATTCACACATCTCACACCGCAGTCGCTTGGGGGGCGAAGGAGAACATCATGAACTGGGTCCACCAGATGTGCGACTTGAGCCACCCTCCGAGGTTTGACGTCAGGCCTAATTTCTTCCACAAGTTCCAGGAGAAATATAAAAAGGTGATAATATCAAGCTACCATCGTGTTATAGATTTACAAAGGGGTAATTTGTAGGTTTATGCGGATCATGTCCACGTCTTTAATCAAGGCCGAAGTGCAACAGCAGGTAACCCTCTCAAGTCCCCTGGAAATGTGGATGATGTAGTCGCAAGGACTGACGCTGATAAAGTTGCCGATAAGCTTCGGGAGCTGACAATTTCTGGTGACTATTTCAGACGATGTCATGGACAAAGCGGGCTCAAATACACCCTTCGTAGATCCACCTGATTTCACCAACCGTCTATTGGATGCCTATAGGAAAATGGCAAAGTTCCTCGGGAATGTATTCGCTGGCAATTCTGATCACCCCAAGTTGGTAGTTGCGCTCGATGAGGCACATCCACTCACTCCGACCCGAATTGAGGGATCATACAGACCGGCAGATTTGCTATGCAGAGTCATAAACGAGTATTCTCGTGACAAAAATCACGCTGTTTGGGTCGTGTTCGCGTCGACGACTTCCAAGGTCACCGATTTCTCACCTCCCAACCAAATATGTGTGTTTTATCAACCCCATCATGTCTTTGACACGCCGGTTTATTCTTCTCTCAGATAACTCTGACCGCGTTGCCATTGACGGTGAAAGGCTTTTCCCACCCTACACTCAGCTTGGCTGGGACCAAAATGCATTCGGGATCGGAGATGTTGACATGGAGAACATCTCCAAAATAGATCACATCATTAGTTATGGAAGACCCTTGTATGTCATCGATGTTCTGTCGCGGCTACCGATGTCGACTGACCTGAGTGCACAGGTGGGTTTCTCTGAAGAGCTCCCTTGCGCGGCCGGAACGGGTGTTGAAGACAGCATCGTCGGAACTACGTGGAGGGCACGAATACAATCCAGAGAAAATGAACCATGTCCTCGCATTGTTAGGACAACGTTTCGGGCTGAATGTCGTATTTGGACACCCAGAATCGGTCGGACATCTCGAGGCTGGTGTGGCGAGCCATCTCCTGATATGCCTTGGGACAACCTTGGACCGTAACTGGAGGTTCACGGTCTATCCATCCGAGCCACTTCTCTCTTGTGTGGCGGCGACAGACTTGCATGGAAACCCAGAAAAGTTCGCGATCACCTTGACGAAGCTATTGAAAGCAGTCAACTCTGGCATGATCGACATGGGCCAGCGTGGCGAACTTGCCAGTCGGCTTCTATGGCTGTTGGCCAAGGATCTATTCGTGCGCAGGCGGGTAAACACGGCCAACGAGATGCCATCGCAATGGGACGAGCACCTGATCGACTGTGAAATGATTCCTGTCGTGGACTGGTTCGGATTCATCTTCGGTCCAAAGATATGGGATGAGGAAGACGCGCAGGTATCGCTCGCTCGTCAAGTTTTCAAGGATGCATGTCAACTTCTCGCACTGGATATGTATGGCGGCAAACATTGCCGGATCAAAGGAAGGGAATGAGCTCCGGTTAGTCTCCAGTTTAAATGAAATGAGATCGGGCCTGACATTCCACCACCGTGATGAAGGTTGGACGACTGGACGCGACGCCACT
The DNA here is from genome assembly GCA_038088995.1 of Guyanaporus albipodus. NCBI lineage: Eukaryota > Fungi > Basidiomycota > Agaricomycetes > Boletales > Boletaceae > Guyanaporus > Guyanaporus albipodus. Next base: position 18,114 of record JBBPKA010000059.1, on the reverse strand, counting down.
GGCAACGGACGAGCGCAGTGCAATGCTGCCACCAATAACCTTGCATCGACAAGGTGATACCAATTTATTTCAAGGGCGTTAAAAGCGCATCTCCGGAATCACGAATGTCGCAGATCTTCATTTCAGACAAAACTCGCGCCTCGGCGAGCTCCAAGGATGCCCTACACATCATCACTCGGAGACACAAGAATATCGAGGGAGAAAATAAGACATCAGAATCGGATTCTGGGTCGTTGCCTTACATTGCTATCCTGGCCGACCTTGGGCAGCCATCTTCGTTCTCTGTCACATTTCCAGAGCGGGAAACTAATGATCGCTGTCTGCGGATCTATGCTGCGGGTGTCGACACCGACACGTATCCGTTTCTTAGCGAGAACGTGGTGCTAATGAAGACGCTACAAGGTCTCGTACACATTCAGCAGATTCCCGAGACAGAAACACCCTGCAGAGTGTACCTGGATGCGCAGGTGAAGTATGGGAGTACGGCGACCGGCGAACACATGGAATGGGAACACGGCAAGACTGTCCCGTCTACGAAATTGAGGGCTGCAGCCTAGCGTACTCACTCATTACTCATACCTTGTATGCCGCTGTAGACCACCAGCCGGCCACAAACACAAATGGAGGTGCATCCGTATGGTCAGTATTGGAAAGTACACATCAATGTCTTCTTTCGACACAGTGGTATTACGTTGGAGTACAAGAATGTGGTCAATAATATTTATTTGCGGGATAAGTAGCTTATCTCCTACTTTGATCATCATCATGGTAAGATTACGGGCTGACTCTCTGCACCGTCGCCAACGCGTGTTGTCGTTTAGCACAACGTCAAGCGGGTCCCATATTCCCAAGAGGAAGTACAAGCAAAGAAAGAACGCGAAAAGTCTCAGCTCGCCGAGTATCGTGCGTTTACCAATAATGTACTCTCTCGCGTACGTTTCTTGTCATGGAGAAGTCTCGCTTTTGTCTCAGTCCGTCCCTCAGAAAAAGGTGCGCGACTGGGGTCGCGATGCGTTCAATCAAACAGAGCACCTGCTCGACCTGAATCCAGAGTTCTACACCATATGGAACTATCGTCGGAACATCATGCTCAACGGAATATTCCCTCAGAGGTCAGTAACTTCCGTTTTCATCGTTCGCCCATGTACGATTCGATTCCCAGTACTCCCGAAGATATCAACCAGCTACTTGCAAACGAGTTGTCGATGACGATGACAGCTCTGCGTGAACATCCCAAAGTATACTGGATATGGAATCATCGACGATGGTGTCTGGAGAATGTCCCGGACGGGCCAGTGGTGGATGGTGATCCGTCTCTGCAATGGCGCAGGACAACCTGGCAAAGAGAGTTGGCCGTGGTTGAGAAGATGCTTAACGCGGACGCGCGCAATTGTAAGTTTATGCACGCTTCGTTTTTTTGTGTCAGCCTCAACCACCCGAGTCCTTGCCTGGAACTACCGGAGATATGTTTTGGCAAGCATGCCAGATCAGAGACCCATAATATCAGAGTTGGCTTACACCACGCGCAAAATCAGCGCGAGTTTCTCTAACTTTAGCGCGTGGCACCAGCGTTCAAAGGTTTATTCTTTGCTATGGAGTACCGGTGAACTTGATCCGCTTCGTTCTCGAGAAGAAGGTACATGTCTGTTCTGCTTCCAGTATTTGGTGGTCTTGACGCACGCATGACAGAGTTCGATCTTGTGCATAACGCACTCTTTACTGACCCCGATGATCAAAGCGCGTGGATCTACCACAGATGGCTCATAGGATCTGGTATGTATATGCTGCCAGCTCTTGTGGTATCGGTTGGTATCTATAATACATTTACAGGGGAGAATGAGGAGCAACTTCTGCAAGAGATTGCTATCATCGAAGAATTATTAGCTGAGCAGCCAGATAGCAAGTGTCAGTCCCCGTCCTGTCCTTGATTCCGTACCGCTAAAACGCGCTGCAGGGTGCATGGACTCTTTGGTATACTATAACCGGTTGTTGCTGAAGAATTATCGTCCCGGTTCCCAAGACATCAAGCAAAAGTGTCTCGCCTTTCTCCAGCAACTAGAACAGATAGATGGCCCACGGAAGCTGAGATACGAGGAAATAGGTGCGTGCACGCGTGCTTGTAAGCGTATGGGGTGGAACATTATATTGATGGACACATAGCTCAACAAATTAGAGCGCTGTAATTTTTCGGAGTAGCAGTTATAAAAACTCTTCTGCGACAAAATTTTTATTGTCTCGGGTTACTGAACGCTAGGCAAGTCGCTCAGGGTAAGTGCCTGCTTGTTGCGGCAGTCATGCACATATGTACGACCCGAGGTCTGCTACCTTGCTAAACGTGGGTTTGACAACGATGCACGCTATGGTTCCTCTTGAGCGGGCGTACATACCGCAACTGACCGTATTCTGTGGACGTTGGTTCGTCCATGTTATTATTCCTCACGTGAGCATCTCGCAACGAGGATGACCAATCGCTGCACAATTGGCTTGATTCCCTTCCACGAGAGGACAAACGGTCTGTCGCCCGTCCTGGTCGCAAAAAAGGAGGGGGAATTATACGACGGCACATTTCTTCGCAAACACTCCCTGCGCAAGACCTAGAGTAACCAAATTGATTGCAACACAGCGAATTGTACCGACAACTACATGTGGTGACCCACCGTTTGTGATCAAAAGGGAGATAAAGCAACAAGATATGTCAACACATCAAAACGAAAAATTCGTATCGGGGCGCATCTCAAGCGTCATGAACCCGGCATGAACTGGGGAGAAGTGGTCGTGGGAGGCGTTCAATTTCGAGATGGTGAAAAAGAAAAAAGAGATAAACAATGTCAATCCGTTTGCAGGCTAATTTTTCCCCTTTCACCTTTGTTGAAAATCCAGAACGAATGCAGATGCCAAAAAAAGGGGGGTTAGACTTGTTTCCGAACGAGTATATCTTGTATTTCTGTGATAGTTCTGGCCGAATCAATCAATTGAGGTCCACCAGGGAGAATTGCCAGACGTTGTTTCGTAGTGTTCAGCATGGCCTTGACATTAGGGACGACCCGCGCAATGTAGGGGGAGATAAGAGGTTCCTTGAAGAGCGCGGTGAGATACTCTAACATCAGCAAGAGTCGACGAACGACGTACATTGATGTTCAAAACAGTGGCCGCTCTCTGAAGCCACCACAATGCAGACTTGAAAGCCTCGTCGACGGGCGGTGTCTCTCCTACGATGCCAGCGAGCTAAAAAAAAAAAAAGACGGGTGAGACACTGTATGACAATCAAGACCGAGTTACGCGTACGCGGTGCAATAATGTAAGAATAACAGCCTGGGATAGTGGCCCAGGTCCATTAAGGGGCATGACAATTTCGGGGTTTGATCGTGCCAACAGCTCTCGAAGCTGCTTAGGGTCCTGTGTGCCCAGCACCGCCAAGTAAGTGTCGTCCCACTCTTCAGGCTGAGCAGGAGGCGAACGCTGGGAAGTGGGAGGTGGTGGAGGCGGGGGTGGAGCAATCGGGTGCGAAGCCTGAGGCGCAGCAATGTTGGGAGAAGAGTACCACGTGCCATGGATCGGTGGTGCTTGTGTCTGCTGTGCATAACTACTCAGAGGCTGCGAGGTGTAAGCGGCCTGTGTGGAAGGCGGTAGGTTCGGTTGACGGTGAAGAGTCTGAGAAGGCATTGACGGAATGCTTGATACCGGAGAGGTGCTGGTAGGCAACCGGTGATGCGGACTTGTTGCATTCATGGTGAGAAACTTGACCTGGTCAGAAAGAACCCTAACCGAGTGTTCGAGATCCCGGATCAACGACTACGAAACGCGTGAGGAGCGATGTCTGGTACCAGTAAAGAAGCACAAACCTCCTGACTCCGTGCCGCCTCGGTTTGCCATGTCATGGAATCCTTCTTCACGTTCAAAATTTCTGTCCTCATCTCCCGTAGAATGTCTTGGTGCATCGCCGAAGTCTGCTGGGAGTAGGCGGGCACGAATGTCTTTGACACTGTGTCCTTGACATATCTTTCGATGAGAGGGTTGAGGTTCGTCGAGAGTATGCTTGCAAAGTGGTTCGAAATGTCTGGTCTGAGTAACAATTTCTCGATCTCCACGGGGAGGCTCTGACGATCGGCGAGGTCAGCTCGGTCCACCGCGCAGAATCAAGTGACTTACGTTTTGAATGTACTCTGTGAGACCTCGTCCAACATGCTCGTTGAGAGCAGACCGAACCTCACTTCGCGTGATGTGCTCCAGGGCAGGAAGGACCGAATTCTGAACCTCGGCCTTGACAGCCACCTCCACGACGCGCGTGGTGTTTCTCGTGAGCTCCGTGGAAATCAATTTGAGAATTTTTTCTTGTCGATTGATGTCTTCTGCCTGCTCTTGTGCTCGGGCCTCGTCGAAGCGTTGCTCTGAAAAGTGTATGGTATGTCAAGTTCCGTTCGTCCTCGAGCCCAGAACGACCACTCACGCTGCTTGTCCATTTCCTTTGTGATCAGCCGCCCGATGCGCGAGTGGAGGTTTTCCTCGCTCTTTTTGATTTCCTTGGCGACAAGCTGGGCGACGCCGGAGTCACTGATCGAACCCAAGTCGACCTTTGCTCCCTTATCTTTGTCTCTGCTGTCCTCTCTGTCTCTGAAGGCGACGTTCTTTCCCTTGGCGTTCTTTCCTTTTGCCTCAGATCCACGTGCCTCTTCACGTGCCAACTCCGATTCAATTTCTTCGGAAGGCGGTGTCCGCAATCTACCAGGAGGGACCACAGAAGAAACTGGATGCGGGACTGGCACAGATCCACTGAGAACGGCGGTCGTCTGGGACATCTGGCGGGGTGCTTTGAGATCCAGTGGTACAGACGTCGGAACCTGGGGTGGTGCATGGGATGGGAACTTGGCGACGGCACCGACGAGCGCGCTCTCGTACCATTCCTTGCGTACCAGGACCTGATCGACACCTGTTGAATGGACGGAAAAGGCTACCAGGGCGAGTTCCCCTGGAGGCACTTTTGCGGCAACACAGGCAGCATGAGCCTCGTCCCCCGTAGGATCAGCGTCCGCAGACAGGATAACGAAATGAATGGTTGGTTTCGGTCCGGAGAACTCGACGACTTGCTCGAAGAAGCCACCCCGCACCAGCTCACCAGATGGGGAAGCCGAAACATCGAAGCCAATCTTCAACGCAATCAAGCTATCCCTCCGGTTGTTGGCGATCCACAGAGTCTGGATCCTCGAGTCATAGTTGACGTGACCAAACATTTCCGAGTCTTCCTTGGTCCCGTTCACGAACCTAAAGGTGGAGAGTACGTTCTTGGTGATAACGGAGAGCAACTGGAACACGGTGCCGTTCTTGCGGCCAATGACGATGCCATCATCGATAAAAGTCAACGAGGATGGAAGATCGTCGCCACGGACGCGGTGTGTCCAGAATGGGCTCTTGTCATGAACATTCCACAGGGTGAGAGTGGAGTCCTCAGAAATGGTTGCCAATGCAAAGTGAGGAACGTCAAAGTCAAACGCGACCAGGCGCTACGAGCGGATCAGTTAGTGAGAGGGTGTGCCAGCGGGAAATCACGCTTACGGAAGGAATAGAAAAAACTTGAGAAATAGGGTCGAGCCCGACTTGTGGCTGAGGTTCGCCCCCGAATGTACGCGCGGCGTCTGCCAAGTCCAATAAATACATCTTTGTTTCTGATGCAACCGCCAGGGTGTCTGCTTGTTTAGGATGCCATTTGACCGAATGCAAAGGATCAGCGTCCGCGCTAGGTACGATGCACAGCAAGACGTGTCCGCTAAACGCGGATGTGAGCCTGGACGAGAATCAGGAAGTATATGGACACGTACGGGACATCGTCCGTGATGACCTCGGGCAACTCCCAAACGACGAAGCCACCGTCAGAGGTGACGCCTGCGAGTCTGTTACCGTAGACGGCCATGTCGACGACTTGAGTTGCGGGCGCAAAGACGGTGGGCAACTGCAGGAGGGTGCGATCACCGCTGGAGCGTGAGATGACACGAACGCGACCCCTTGTCATGGCGTAAGCAATCCAATGAGTGGCGCCGATGGTAGTTCCGGGTAAGAAGATGGGGTCCTGCTTGACGAGTGCGATGGCTGTCGACTTGACCGCATCCCTGGGTGCCTGAATTTCGTCGAGAGGCTGAGAGACGTCGAAGACAATCGTTTGCGTCTGGGGGCTGTGAGAGGTTGAGGGTGGAAGGGGTGAGGAAACGCGTGTGCGCACCTTGGACTCGAATGAGGTTTGCCCTTGTTGACGGGCTTGGGGCGACTGTCGTTTTTCCAGTTTGGACGTGGGCCGGGTGAGCCCTCCTTGTCCCTTCTGATGGGAGGGATGGGCTGTGGAGACTCTGCGGACCTACCCTGTGAACGGGGAGGCTGTTGCTGAATGGGGAGTTTGGGTGGCGACGCGCGGGGAGAAGAGACGAGGGTGGGTTTGGGTGGAAGGGGAGGGGGAGGCATGGGACGGGACTGCTGCTGAGACTGTTGCGAGTTCAACTGGGATTCCACCTGGGAATACTCGTCAGTTGTGCTATAGGGGTCGTATGAAGGGGAGGGAGGCTGGGCGGGGTAGGATGCCTGGCTGCGAGTTAATTGTTCGATGAGGTTCTCGACCGACTTTCGCTTTGGATCGTTGAGGGACGGGAGGGAGGCCGAGGTCCAAGAGTCATCGTTGGTAGTAGAAGAGCTGGCGGGTGGTACTGGTGCGGGCTTCTTCTTTATAGTGCCGAGGGCATCGAAAGGAGAGACAAAGTCAAAGATGGACTTGCGCGGGGACGGAGGGGACTGCTGCTGTGGTTGAGATACAGGGACGGGCTGAGGCGGGGGTGGAGGAAGCTCCCTGGGTAGTTCCTGTTGACCATAGGGATCGGGAGAGTGATAGGGATCGGGAGGGTGTTGCTGAAGGGGGGCATTCGTGGGGGGAGGGTGAGGGCCAAAGACAGGCTGTGAGTCGGAGTAGTTTGATCGGGGCGAGGTGCTGTCGAAAGGGTCAGTAAAGAACGCATCGAGATAATCCCAGGAAGCCATGGAAGGTCAAGGAGAAGAAAGAGAGAGAGAGGGAGGGAGGGAGAGAGAGATGGTGGCGAGACGATGGTGATGCCTCGTGTATGCAGCGAGGCATGTCAAGATAGTGTTGGGAGGACGCACCCTGCCATGAGCTGCTCGAGAAGGATCTTGCCCTGTGTCTCGCTGGTGTTGGAGGGGGACTGACCGGAGCGCGAGGACGAGTTGGGCGGGGTTGGGATCTGTTGTTGGCGCTGTTGCTGTGGTGGTGGTTGTGGTGGTTGTGGTTGTGATTGTGGTTGGGCAGGTTGCGGGGGAGGTGCGACGACAGAGGAGATGGCGGGGACGATGGTCGCTGCGGGGTAGAGAAGAGAGAGAAGTGCGCTCTGTCTGTCAGCGGCGGAGGAGGCGGGCTGTTGTTGATTGTGCTGTGGGTCTGTGGATGACATGGCTGGCGTTGCAGGCGCGGAATTGTTACCGGGCGATCTGTTGTCCATCGCGGAAAAAAGACAAGAACAAGTCTGACACACTCTCTTTCTTTTTTTTTTTTTTTTGAAGCCTCGTTGATCACACGAGGCAACACCACAGCACAGCCACACGCTAGACTCCTCCTGCTCCTCCTACGACGACAATGCCGTCCAAGGGCTGGCTCAACCTCGAGTCCGCTGGCAATCTCGTACCAGACACCCACTTCTTCGAGGGCGACTCTGCGTACAACTTTCTCGGCCTCACCCGCACTCAGAGACTCTATGGCTTCGTAGGCTGGTCCGCAGTCCCTCTCACCTTTTTGCACGACGCCCATTCACACTCCTTGTCCAGTCTCATCGTCGGTTTCGTCCTCAGCTTGCTCGGTAGCATCCTCCTTTTCCTTGGACAACTTGGCAGCTTCGCAGGTCTGTCACATGCCCGTCCTCGTTCCCCGTCTTATCTTGACAACCCTTGCCAGTCTTGTACACCATCGGCATCATCGTCTCCCTCACCGGCACGGGCTTTCTCATTGGGGTAAGTGTGATTATCACTCCACAGGCACTATACAACCCTCTCAACGATATCAAATATAGTTTGGAAGCCAAATCAAACTGGTAATTCCGTATCTGCTCCACCTCCTCGTCTAACCTGGACTCAGATGTTCAAACCCGTCCGAATCGTCGCCACCATCGTCTTTATCGCTTCTATAGCCCTCGTCTTTGTCGGTGCTTTCGTCATCAGAAACCAGGTCCTCTGTATCGGCAAGTTTTCATTCCACACCCCCTTCTCACCCTCTCAACCCTCCCCCCCCACCAGTGTTCGTCATCGTCGAGTACCTCGCATACACTTGGTACTGTCTCTCCTACATCCCGTATGCTCGCTCCGCGGTATTAAGGGTCGTCGGACTGGGCTAAACTCTCTTGTCGTTTACCGTCGTGCACGTTGTAGTTACTAATACGGCATCATCTCTTCTCATCCCCTGAACGCGTTTTTCATCTCACGCAATCTATCCATGATAGCAGACTCCCCCGTCACCCCCACAGCACTTCTACAAAACACATTCACCCATCGTCCATCCGAGGTCAAGATTGCCAACTCACCTGATGGCCTCGCTCTCCAGTCGCATGAATACGTTCCATTCCTTTTCGTCCCCAATCGTTGACAAACCAGTCGTGATCTCGTTCTCCTCCACGAGCTTGTTCAACCGCTCTATCCCTGGGTTGCTCGGATCGACAGACCTGCCAAACGCGAGACTTCCCGCAGTGTACTCGTGACCGTTGTATACCACCGTCTCATCAGGCAATGTTCCTAAGTACGAAAGCGCGGCGTGCATCTGTTTTCCGTCACCCTCAAAGAAGCGGCCACAGCCCCCTCGTGGATCCGTCAGTCAAGCATCACTCACATGATCCTTCACTTACCTTGAAAGAGTGTATCCCCTGTGAACACGCCACCAGCCTGAGATGAGTCGGACGAGTCGGTGATGTAGTAGCATATCGAGTCCTGTGTGTGGCACGGCGTTGCTAGACATCTGTTCGACGATCAACGCCAGCACTTGCCTAGCGGCAGCGCATACATACCTCACGTGAATGTTGTCTCCGATCACAAACTCGTCCTTGTCCTTGACCAGCTTGGACAGCGCATGTACTTGCGCGCTTCCGCCATAGATGGGTGCCCCGGGGTACTTGGCGGCCTAGAAAAGGCGGCGTCAGAACGTGCGCGAATAAGCTGTTGATGGCACACACTCACAAAAGTCTAATCACCGGCGGGCAGGATGGTAAGATGATGGTGATGATGATGATGATGATGGATAGCCGCAAGCAATTGGAGACGGACCTCGTTTCCGCCGCTATGGTCGTGATGATGGTGTGTCGTGATTGCGGCAACGATTGAGACCCCTAGACGATCTGCGACGGCCTGTACTTTTGGCACGTCGTACGGGTCGACCGCCGCCGCCTTGTTGCACGTCTGATCGACGATCAAGTAGGCGTAGTTGTCTTGTCGGACGGGCACGGGAACGACCTTCATGGTCAGGCGTCTGAATAGTACGGGTGGATGTGGCAGCGGTCGCATGAGCGAGGAGGCGATGCACCGTCAATGATGGCTGATATTTTAGTGCCCCTTTGAATGCTGATACGCCCAGCGCTGATTTCTGCGGGGGTTTCAGGTAAAACCCGTCGACGATTCGTGTCTCACATCCCCCCCCCCTCATCGTCCAGATGTCGAGTGGTAGCAAAGTCGTGAGCTCGTCGTCCTCGCCACCTTGGCCAGTGCACTGCTGACCATTAGTTCAGGCGCGTCAAGCAGGGTCTACCGCGGCGGTGCACTCGTCCACTTCATCCCCCTCCCCCTCCCCGTCCTCATCCTCATCCTTGTCGTCGCGCCACGCAGGTGCCATCGCTGGAGGCGTCATCGGTGGCGTCGTGTTTCTCGTCTTGGTCGTCTTGGCCGTCTTGCTCTATCTGCGCGCGCGCAAACGGAAACGCACACCCCCCTCGTCCGAGTTCATGAACTCCATCAGGGAAGGCGCCGCTCCCGTCCTCCGTCTCGACTCGGGCGCCGAGTACACACCCGCGCTACCCGAAAAGGGCAGCGCATACACGCACTATCCCCCCGTTCTTGGCGCTCAAAACTACCCACCGTTACAGTTCCCCGACGAAACGATCGGCACACCGTCCGAGCTCCCTTTGCATCCTCGGAGAATGTCCTCGCCACGGCAGATTGACAACGCATTTATTGCACAGCACCATTCAAGCACGAGCGTCGGTAGCAGGCGGGAGCTGTGGGGGAGCGAAAGCGATAGGCTCTCGGGCGAGCTATTGCCCCTGCGCCGCTCACCGATGCACACCGATTCCATCCTCCATTTTGCACCGCGCTTTTCGTTGGATGATTCGTCCACCCGGCGCTCATATCTCTCAAATTCTCCGTCGTTATATCCATCGCGTTGCCAGGAAGATATGGAGGGCACCTAATGCATGACGTGTTGTTGTTCAAGTAGCTTCAAAATCTGTACCATCGTACCAACTCGGATACCCTATGCAGCCACGATTACCTAATCATTAGTGTGCGTGTACCGAAAGCCGGCTGTTTCCCGGGCGTGCAGAGCGAAACATGTTGGATCACTGCTCCATCTCGCACAAAGGTATGGACTCGAGCTTTGTTCAGGACGTCGTTCGACCCTTTTTTTTTTTCATGTTGCAGGCGGCGTCGTACTCTGGTCGCGCTCGTTCACTCCAGAAGCGTCCCATATCACTGCCTCCGCCGCATCCCCAGTCAACTCTCTCATCCGCGAGGCGCTCATCGAGGGCAGAACCGCGGAAGAAAAGTATGAAAAAGACGGATACGCAGTCAAATGGACGTTCGTAAATGACCTCGAACTCATCTTCGTCGTGCGTCCGTCGTCCAAAACCCACCATGTCCGTCTTGACCCTTCTCACAGGTTGCCTATCAGCGCATCCTGCAACTGACCTATGTCGACGATCTCCTCACGGCTATGAAGGCGCTCTTTATCAAGCTCTTCGAACCCTTTCTTGCAACGTTTGTTGCCTCATTGCACGCCATGAATAGCGGCAAACAGGCTTCGTCCATGGCACGGGATCCCTCTGCCCCCTGGAATTTCGCCAAGGCCTTCGAGGGTTGGGACAAGGTGTTTGACAAGTTGCTCAAGGGCATCGAAGTAAAAGCTGCACAGGTAACAGGAGCAGACACACTGCTTGTAATGTCCACTCACGTCTTGCGCAGGAACGCAAGTCTCGCTTTAGACCTGTTACGCATGTGGAACAGAGCACACGTACACCCCCTTCAGGCGATCTCAGTGCACGTGAGTTCTTTTTTTCGGTTTGACTTCCTCTCTCCGAGTGTATATGTTCCCCAGTGCCATCCGAGTCTCCGGACGTGCCGCAAGACGAGCAACAAATAGCGAGAAATGTACAGGCACTCAAAGATCGATTGCGTGGTCGCGGGGGTAGGCGTGGCGGCAAGGGGACGTCGCGCATTGAGTCGGGGAGCGGGAGAGATGGTGTCTTTGCATCAGAGTGAGCCTTCTGACCCCAGTCCCTGCGCCATCTCATCTTCATCTAGCGGCGAATCCACCAAGCGGAAGACGAACGCAAAATCAGGGCGAAAGTGGGGTGACGAGACACCCAGCGAATCCGATATGGCGTCGCTGGATTTTAGTCTCGACAGAGCGAATTCTGGTGCCGATGGGCGCCCGACGTTTGACTTGCAAAGTCTTGTCGACGAAGCTTCTTTGGGGACGCGAACCAAGGATGGGTTGTATGAGGTCAAAGATTGGGACTTTGGTCCCAAGGACGACGAAACCAGCGGTGTCATTGCACGAGCGCTTGGACGGGATACGTCGAAACAACCGGCGAGCTCTTTGGGTTCATTAGGATCCCTCTTTGCACGCCTCACGGGGTCCAAAGTGCTGACCGAGGACGACTTGAAACCCGTGTTGGAAGGTATGAAGCAGCATCTCATGAAAAAGAACGTCGCAAAAGAAATCGCGGACAAGGTGTGTGAAGGCGTTGGAGAGGGCCTTGTTGGCAAGAAGGTCGGCGGTTTCCAAAGTATGTGGGTTGGGGCAAAATGGTATAGTTATTAAACTCGCATCTAGCAACCAACAATGCCGTGCGGGCGGCGTTGTCCACTTCTTTGACAAGGATCTTGACACCCAAGACCTCCACCGATCTACTGCTCTCTATCCGAACGAAGCTTACATCACCTGTCACCTCTTCCCAACAACGAAATCCGTATAGCATCGTTTTCGTCGGCGTGAATGGTGTTGGAAAGAGTACGAACCTATCCAAAGTTTGTTTCTGGCTCATCCAGAATGGCTTGCGCGTTTTGATCGCAGCCTGTGACACTTTTCGGTGAGTCTATGTGTTGTCGTCCTTTACTTTTTCTTCAACCTGGCTATTTGTAGGAGTGGTGCTGTCGAGCAACTCCGAGTCCATGTGCGCAACTTGAGCTTGCTTGGAGTCGACGGCGCGACCAATAGCAAAGGTCGCGTAGAACTGTACGAGAAGGGGTATGGAAAGGACGCTGCAGGAATCGCCAAGGAGGCGATTGCGCACGGTCAGTCTCGCTCGATAGTTCTTGCACTTGAGCTGACCTAAAGATAGCGAAAGATAACGGTTTCGATGTGGTACTCGTCGACACGGCTGGTCGTATGCAGGACAACGAGGTACGATCGTCGGTTGTCCCTCGTTTCATACAGCTCACGTCGCACATAGCCACTGATGAGGGCCTTGGCCAAGGTAACTCCACCCATCTTTTGAACCGCACGTTCGATGACGGTTTGGGACATCTTAGCTTGTCGCAGTCAACAACCCTGACAAGATTCTCTTCGTTGGAGAAGCCTTGGTAGGAAACGAAGCTGTTGACCAGCTGACCAAATTCGACCGCGCACTGCGCGATTTCTCGGGTGCATCCACAGGCAAGAGCCGTGGCATTGACGGCATGTTGATTACGAAGTGGGACACCGTCGACGATAAGGTGTGTTGCGGCAAACGGAGGGACGGCCGCCCGTGCTGATCTGTGTCGCAGGTTGGTGCTGCGCTTTCCATGACCTACGTCACAGGACAGCCCATTGTATTCGTGGGCTGCGGTCAGGTTCGTAATTGTGTACGCACAGTATGACGTACGCGGACTGATGGATGATGCGTAGACTTATACCGATTTGAGACAGCTGAGGGTGTCTAACGTGGTGCAAGCCATCTTGAGCGACTAGTGCCGTACGGTAACCATGATCCGCTTGTCGTTTTAGAAGCCCCACTTGCATACACACCGTGGTGTCGGACCAGGGTACCGGTCCTTATCGAAATTGTCATGGGGTGCGCACGCGCGCACCTCGGATCGCCTTTCTATGCGAAGTTCCCTTAGAGTTCAGACCTGGATAACGCCGCACTCCAACCAAGGTGAGTAACGGACGCCCCGGGCAGGGACGGGTCACGATGACCCTTGGCGGCACCGTTCCACGATCGACGTTTCCGCTGCGTGCGAGTCGCGATGATATCGATAAGGCCGTACTAGGTTGCGGTCCTTTTTCGGCAGCCGCACGGGGTAGTGGTCCCTCGTATGTATGCCAGCCTGGAGTTGCGCGAATGAAGTCATGGTCATAACCGCAGTGGAGCCCCTCGTAGTGCCCTAGCGCGTGTACGTGCACTGATCGGAGTGGGTATTTCAATTCTGCGGCTCGTCTTTGGTAAGTGGGACAAGAGGTCAGCAAGCGATCTTGTGTGCCTGTGGAAGATGTGGAGCCCCTTCAGGGCGTAGGCATGTACCAACTGGGAGGACCCACAATGACGACGTGCAGCCCTGTTGTTGGATCTAGCCGACTATGGGTGATATTCTTGATACATTCTCTCCTTTGCGTTCCATGACATGGTCTCTGGTAGTATATCGGATAGTACACCCGCCTGTCATTATATGATGGTCGCGGGAGAGCGGGGTTCGACTCCCTGCCAGAGAGACAATTTTTTCCACGCGATTACGGGATGGATAGCTACAGGAGACATTTCGACGGATGAGAGTACGTCGTCAGCTAGCCAGTTGATTGCTTTCTTCGATCCATTTCCGCACTTCCTTCTTGTTCACCATGCTCATCACCCGGAGGCGTTCCTCCTGCGTGCGATGTCGATAGAGTCGCATGGTGTGTCCACAGATGCTCCACACGTCGTCCCATGGGGCGTCGAACAAATCCCACCAACAATTCGGTGGCGTCGAGGGTAGTGAAATGCCCAAGTGGCGTACTGCGAGTAAGATCGCGGCGCTGACGATAGTGGGGACCGCGTAGAGCGCATACGCGGGCGTTTGTAGTCTAACCTCGCGGTCGCATCAAGGCTCGAAAAGAAAAAAAAAAAGGCGACAGTCAGATCACGCACGCGTCGTTTAAGTAACCCCACGCCTTGGCACACGCGCCCCTGTGATTCATGAGGCCGAGCACGCGGAGGTAATTAATGAGTGTGCCGTATGGGAGGACGACGTGGACGTTGAACCCGAGGCGTTTGAGGATCTGCATTTCGGCGACGACGACGGCGTCCTTGATGTCGTAGAACGTGTTGCCAAAGTAGGACATGGGAGCGTACTTGAACGGTTGTTGTTGTTGCTGCTGCTGCGTCGCGAGCGCGAGTACGTGCGTGGTGTGCTGGAGAAGGCAGTCGTAGACGTTGACGAGATCGCGGATCCGAAGGGGACATTCCTCGAGTTTGGAGGCGAGATAGAGCGCGCCCATGCCCACGTCCTGTCTCCGTGGAAGATCAAAGGCGAAGAGGCGGGAGGGAAAGAAAGCGGCGCCTGACCCCTATGCTGAACTGCTTCATCGAGGACGTGTACCAGAAACGCTGGTAGAGGATCTGTGCAGTGGCGACGGCTACTTGTTTCCTTGGACGGCCGTCAACGTTTCAAGCTGTGTGGGTGTCGTCCGGGGGGACACGCACTGTTTGAGAAGGACGCCAGCTTGGTGTATGAGCTTGCATCCGAACGCTCTGAGATCTTCCTCGAGCTCTGGTGGGACGCCATCTTGGCTGGACGGCGTGCGTTCGATCTGAGCAAGCGTCGCCAGCGGGACGAGGTCGGGGGCGACCATTCCAAGGAGAGGTAGAAAAAAAGAAAAGAAAAGAAAAGAAAAGCGCAAAGTAAGCCAAACAAAAAAAGTAAAAGGGCGTTTTCTCGACTTTACGAGGTTTTGACCATGTCTCATCTCCCACTCAAGCCCGAGTTCTCGAGGACGACGAACGTACGGTCAGACCAGGGCGACGAGTGGCGTAGTCGTGACTCGCCAGACCGGCATGGGTATCATCGGGACGACCGAGACAGGGACAGGGAACTTCACGACCGCGGACACCGCTCGCGTTACGTTTCCAGTGGGCAAAGGTCGCCTCCACCGTCACGTTCCGTGGACACGTATATTACTGGTTCTCGCGATACTTACCACGGGAGGGACTATCGGGCTTACGATGACACTCGTGGCAGAGACGACCGCAGGAAAGACTGGGATCGCGACCGAGAAAGAGATAGAGAATGGGATAGAGAAAGAGATAGAGATAGAGACAGAGATAGAGACAGGGACAGGGACAGGGACAGGGATCGAACATACTACAGACGAGACAATACCTGGACGCCCCGGGACGACTATAGCCCAAATCGGCCCAGCCTGAGTCGAAGAGGCTATGGTCCCAGTGACAATGATTGGCGAGGTCGAGATGATTACAGAAGAGATAGGAACAGGGAACGAGGGAGGAGTTGGGATCGCGACGATCAACGGTCCAGGGATCGCGAACAGGACCGACGACACGCATCCCCGATCTATCACCCTGCGCCATTGTCGCCACGCCGTGGTGAGCGCATCGTTGCACGTATCGGTGGATGTACTGAGATGTGCTAGAGCACCATTCTCCTCGGCGAGTCCCACCTGGGTATCCATCGCGGGATAGGCGTTCGTCCTCTCGGGGAAGTATGGGGAACAGATCTCGCAGATCGTCCCCCGTGTCTCGTTTACGAGCTGAGCGGACAGAGCACCGCCCGCCTCGGGATATTCCTCGTCCAGCAAAAAGCGTGTCCTCTCGTGGGGCTAGTCCCAGCCCAAAGGAACGTCCACGAGCCTTGGCGAGCCCACCACGGAGGGAAGCTGAACGGGAGCCTGACGAACGAGTTGGATCGGTTCGGGTAGAGGACGAGGGAGCTGTTGTGTCGGAGATCGAGATGGCTACGGCGAAAGGAAAGGAACGGATTGGGGTTGAGACAAAAGGAGAATCACCGAGAGGGGTGATGGAGGCGGAACAGGAACAGGGGATAAGGATGGCGATGGCGATGGCGAACGTTGACGGTGATGGGGTGCGAAGTGCTGTCACGCAACCGTACTTGCCAACGATTCCCAGGTACGAAGCGAAACCCAAGTTTAGCGCCGCATACGAGAGCGAGGCGAGTCGGATTGACGTGGATTTGATGACTTGACTGATGCCGAATTTTGCAGTATAACCGACTAGAGATGCATCGGATGCATGCTGCGACAGAGTGTCGACGGTGTTGGAAGGGGAGTCGACGGGCGAACCATGAGCTGGAGATGGCGATGGTGGAGTTACGTGCTGCGCAGCATCGGCGAGAGCTGGCTGAATCACACCGTAAGAAGGCACACCACGGACAGCTTGGGATTGATGCTGAGAGTGCGGTGAATAAATGATCGTGATCGTAATAAGTAGTACATTAGCGGATAGACGAGACACGATTGGAGTCCGGGATGGATCGGAAGGCGGGGATGGGCAGGGATCTGAAACAGAGGAGGGGGAGAGACCTGCAGTGCCTGCGTGGATATGGCATGAAGCGCTGCGGCGTGCGGTGGTAAGACGATCTTGAAAAGGGGAGGAAGAAGAAGAGACTACGGACCATCATCATCAACGTCTTCCGTTGGAGCGAGACAACGTCGAGGCCAGCTGGCCAATGACGTATGTGGCGAACCCATACATTGGGAGAGAGAGACTAGCGACGACGAGGTCGCCAACGATGACGCTTTGGCTGAGGGAGGGGTAGGACCTTGTCGTCGTCGTCGTCGTCGCGCTTTCGTTTGGAAGGACGGCATGTGTAGGGTGGATGTGAGAGGTCCTCGTCCGTGTCTGGGAGATCGAACTGGAGGAAAGTGGGTGAATGGTAGGGGAGTGGACGTGGTGCGAGGAGGGGAACGTCGCAAACGACGTGGATGGCCGTGGATGGCCATTGCTGTACGAAGTTGTCGATGGGGGAGAGGAGGGAAGGCATACTTGGCCTTGTCGAGCACGCGCCATTGATTATTATTGCCATCACGTAAATACACACGCTTTCTCTCTCTCTCCCTCTCTCTCTTTCTCTTCCTTATGCACCGCTACTTTCTCCGTCGCAATGCACGCGGTTCTCTCCCCGTCTATTCAGACGTGCGCAACGCCGCGACTCGTTACATCGTCCAAATCAGAAACGTAGACGGAGACGCGACCGTGAGCACGCTTGTCCGAGTGTCATCCTCCGCTCATGCTCAAGTATTCCTCGCAGTCACTCGCACACGACCTCAGACGGTCCCTGTTTGACCCAGCCTCTCCACAGGCACAGCGCCTCGTTGTCCACGTTCGACATCACAGACACGTTCTTCTCTCTGGCGGTCGTTTCAAGAGGGACGTGATGGCATGGCTCACAGCAAAGGGTTTCTAATACGGTGCATGTACTAGCTAGTCTCCGTTTGTAATGCTCTAGTGTCGTAATTCACATCCGGCTTGCTCTTCCGATCCCGACCCTCTGACTCCCTCGTTCATTTTCTTTTCTTTTCTTTTCTTTTCTTTTTTTTTTCTTTTTCATCCTCTCTCACCATGGCTGCGTCTATTCCTGCTACTCCTTCTTCTCCTCGTGCAAACGGCCTCCTCCTCGCAGCAGTGGCAGTTCCTACTCTAACACCCGCACCAGCTCGTATCGCACAGCGTGATGGCGGAAACACTAGCTTGGGCACATTCGGCGTACGAGTCCATCTCCCCTCCATCCTGTTTCTCTTCTCACTCCCCTTTCCAGGTCAAGTCCGGTTTGGCTCAGATGCTCAAGGTTCCGTCTCAGCCCGCTCACCGTTCTTCTGTTCCTCACCTCGCTACCCCCCACTTATTGTGTTGGCATCATTGATGTCGTCAACGCCGAACAGTTAACGTT